>ML778114.1:351618-363168 GCA_009831015.1 Picea engelmannii | reverse complement strand
CCTCTCAGCAGTTCTGCAATAAATTCAAACTGTTATTTACATTCATTGACCTCTTCCTGCAGGTCCATTTACATCACATATTCCTACTTATGAGTTTTGCCATAGTTCTTGGCCAGTCCAGTTATATTTACAATCTGGGGGAAGCAGGGTGTTACAAACCTAGTCAAAGAACTTAGTTGTAATTGCAAATCTGATCTTACATTGTTTCATTACCTGAAATTTAGCATCTTCACGTACCCATCCTAATGGATAAGTATTTTTATGAGGTGTTGTATTCAAACCCAACTTCTTCACAATTGCTTCAGATATTAAGTTAACTTGAGATCCATTGTCAAACAAAGTATCCACCTTTGTATACTTGACTATAAATCTAACATGAAAAATCGTGCTTCTCTTCTTTTGGTCAGTATCACTTTCCAATTTAGCGAATTGAACTGAAGAATTATATTGGGCAATTGATATATCTGTGCTTCCTATTGTCATTATCTTAGATTCATCCCCGGAAACTTAACCTATATCCTAATGAGCTTATGCAACAATCTTATGCTTTCCTTTATACTTAAACTTCTTCGGTCGTAATTCTGTATGCAGCTTCCAACATTGTGATTCCTCATGTCCCTTTTTCTTACAATGGGAACATGTAGGTCTTCCCTCGGCTTGCTTCACTGTAGCTGATTTATTTCCCTTCCATTTACCTTTCGATTTCTTTTCAAACTTGAATGGATTATTATCTTCGCTCGCATGCTTACTCTTAATAGCCTCTAGATGTGTATCTTGTATAGACACCTTATCAATGTTAGTAGAGTTAAACATTAAAATAGTATGACAAATATATGAGTGCATGCCACCAATATACTTCAAAAGAGTTTCATGGGTATACAACAAATTCCCTAATGATAATTCCTTATTTTTGAATTCCTATGTATATGCCTGAATATTTTGGCCTTTACCTTGTCGTAGATGTTGTCATTCTATCATTGTTTTTTTTGTATGTGCCAATGGATAGAATTATTTTATTATAGACTTATCAAACTTATCCTAGGAAGAGATTACTTTACCCTTTTGAACAAGATCAACTTGCATCTTACTCTCCCACTATATTAAGGCAGATCCACTTAGTTGAAGAGTAGCTAACTGTATATTTTTAGCCTTGTCCACGATCTTTTGAACCCTGCAATATACCTCTATTTGTTTGATCCATTTTTCCAATTTATCGGCATTCAATTCTCCATCAAAGGTCGGAAATTTGAACTTGACATCCAAATTTAATAAAGACATATTATGATCAGGATTTTTTGAGGACTTCTTTCAACGATAAGACTGTTCATTTGCTTCATATGAAGATGATGAAGAGGATGGTGAAGGGGGATCTAAAGGTCCACCACCTTCACCTCCTCCTTCTCCTTTTACTAAATATTCTCCACTTATGGGATTTTGAATTCTTCGTTGCAAATTATCTATTATCTCTCTCATTGAGCGAAGTGTATCCGTAATTTCTTCTAGAATCATGGGAGGATCTCCCCTTTCCATTCCTTACAAATCCATCTTATGCTCACAAAGTCTTCTTTCAAATTCAGACTTAAAACTTGCAAGAACCCTTCAAACCTATTATTGTAAGCATTCACTTGCAAACACCTTTCAAACCTTCTCTAATACCAACTTGATCTGAAAAATCCTTAGATTCTTATTAGTTTTTAATGCATAATAACATCTACTTGATGTTCGAAATAATAATGATTGCTTGATTGTTTTCAATTTACAGGTGAAATATTTATCTAACCAGATACACTTTAATGATAAAAGACTTACAAATAACTGAGCACAAAATGAAAAAAAAAATGATAAATATCACCTACATAAGTTTGATAACAAAGTTCACCCAAATTGGGCTATGTCTCCAGGTCCGCTTCCAATCGAGGCCTCTTTATTAATGCTCAAATGATTTTGTTTTACAATGACTTTTTCATGCATTGCTCAAACTCAAAATCAGAGTGTACCCTTCAATTTCTTATGGAAAATCATGAAAAATGAGTATGAATTTCTTAAAATTCCATCAAGGGACCTCTCAGCATGCTTTACAGTGTAACCTCAAAGTCCTATTTCCTTTGGCATTCACTTCGAGACATAACTCTGCAATTATTATGAGTCTTTATGTTTGTACAATTCTAGTATGTATATATATATAGATAGATAGATAGATAGATAGATAGATAGATAGATAGATAGATATTGGCATGTTGTAAATAAGGTAATTATTCATCCCATAACTTAGGATGCTTATTGCATTATCCTCGTAGTAGATGTACCACTGTTATGTTTACCACCTATGTCTATTCATCTATCTGCAGATGAAAACTCGTGCTCTTCTTCAACTTAGTTTCTATGAGATCCCATAAATTAGACCAAAACTTTCCCAAAAAGAAAGAGTCTCAATCTAATATAATAGATGTAGGAAGTCCAAAATGAACCCAAACATTAGAAAATAATATATGTGTTGTTTGTTCATACATGACTTGTTTCTTTCATGGCATCAAAATACACACTTTGTTGAACCTATCCACAACAACATATATATAATCATGACCTTTCCTGAATCTCAGCAAGCCTCCTACAAAATCCATGGAGATGTCACCTTCTACAAATTTGATCTGATGGTATCCACTTCTCAAATCCAACTTAGTGAAATAAACAACATTATTTAATCGATCCAATAAGTCATCAATTCTAGGAAGAGGATAATTATTCTTTACCATAATCTTGTTTAGGGATCGAAAATCAATACACATCCTCCACGTTCCATCTTCTTTAGAACTAATACAACATGAGAACCACACAAAGAGGAGCTCGGTCTGATGATTCCTTTATCGAGCAACTTATAAAATTGCTTCTTAATTTATGCATTCTCAATTACTGATGACCTATACATTCCAATATTTGGAAGAGGAGCATCCCGCTACAAACATATTTCATGTTCAACCTCCCTCTTAGGAGGAAACCCTATAGGTTCCTGAAACAACTCATCATAATCAGATATGATGTTGATCAAATGCTTCTTATGATCTAGATCACACCCTGATAAAGCATATGTTATATCTTCTTCTTTCTATTTCACTATCATGAGAATAAAATATTTACTTGTGCTCATGAGTCTCTTTATTTTCCCTACACTCACTAAACAAACATTAGTTTTCATATGATGATCTCTAACAATATACTCAACCTCATTCTTGAAAAGATGATATTGATTCTCTTCACGATAGAATACAACTTTCTTATAAAATAGATATGGACTACCCAAGACAATGTTGAAAATGTCAAGACACACAACATCTAAATCAACCTTGTAACACACCCACTATCATAATTTAAAAAATATTTGGGGTTAATCTCCCACAAATGAGAAATCTCCAGAAACCTGCATTAGCGAACTGCCAATCCCTGATTCAATATCGGGATTCGGGGTTTCAGACTTTCCGTTGTCGAGAGTCCCTGTCCTCTCAATTCCCCGACTCACGATGAGCTCTTTCCCTGGTCTTAGCCCCTCTAGCTAGGCTCTCTAGTCCATGTGACTAGATTCCTATATGACCGCAATCATATGGTCCGTCGGGGTTTCGGGGTTTGTGATTTCACCATGTTTATGTCCACGGGACTCGTGGTTCTCTGATCCCCGATGCGCTTCTTCACGTATTGGATTTCCGGGCTAAGTCCTGGTCAATACGACCACAACCTTCACAAGACCACAGTCTTAATTCCTGTCGGGGTTTGGCGCCTTTCAATGTCATGACGCTCAAGTCCCCTGGACTCTCGACGCGCCTTTACACTGTCTAGCCCCCCCTTGGCTATACAATGGTCCATATGACCACTTATCATATGACTGCAGCTGTATAACCTTCCATCAGGGTTTCGGCATTTGCGATGACATAAAACACATACACCTGGGGCTCGCGATATCCCGATTCTCGATTCTCTCAGGATGCTTGACACACGTCCCTTTGATCAACGGCTTATGATAGTGTCGGAAATTCGCATATCGCGGTTTCATAATGCAAGGGTTTCATGTCCTTGAAATCCCTGATACGCCGATTCCCGATATGCCGATGGGGCCTACCGCCGACGGTTCTGGATGGTTGCCACCTGTCCCCCAGATGGATGGCCTTGATTGTATCGGGAAATCGCGTATCGCGATTCCCTTGTGCACGAATTTCACGACTCTGAAAATCCCGACATCCCGAACTCCGACTCTCCGGGATCTCTCACCATGCGTCCACGTCGATGGATGGTCCAGATCCGATCGGGAAATCGCATTTCGCGATTTCAACATGCACGGGTCTCTTATCTCCGGGAACCCCGATCCCCGATCTCCGACTCTTCGGGATCCTCTGCCATGTGTCCCTGTTGTTTGGATGGCTCCGATCCTATCGGGAAATCGTGGATCGCGATTTCCTATTGCAACGGTTCTACACTCCTAAATTCCCCAATGGGTGAAATCCCGATGCCTCTCAGAACGCCGACACGTGTCCTGCCAAGATCAATGGCTAGGATACGTTCTCGGGATTTCGAGAACCACAAAGCCTCGGTTCTCAGATTTAACGAAACCCCGATGACCCTGTTATCCCGATGAATTCTCCGGGATGTTGACACGTGTCCTTCCGAGATCAACAACTAGGATTCCTTCTCTGCATACTAGGGTTTAACTCTGGCGCAACTTCTCAGGATCTGAAGGCTGACGGGATTTTGTTAATCTTGTCTGTAAGATCTTGACCGTCGATTTCTTCCTACTTGAGGACCTTCTCGAGAATGGCTAAGTATCCCTTCTGCAAGAGGAAATCTCTACTAGAGATCTATTCCAGGGCCTTCCTGGAGACGGATAGGGGAAATAGCTTCCCTAGGACGGGCTAGAAGCCTAACCTAGCTCAATCTAAGCATAACTAGATTTATTTATCAACGTAAGTTGTGTATGGTTTCCTCTGTGATAAGCATATATCAACTTATTCATGTCAAACGCTACGCGGACACTCTCATGCGGAAATCATTTACAATTTCACAGTTCTATGAGCTAATATCTACTCCTTATTATCAATTTCTGCACAAAGACATTCTTACACAGAAAATATTTACAATTTCACAAGTCTATGAACATATGTGACAGCATATGAATTCAAGATGCAATATGAGAAAAACACTTATCAGAAGTGACTTCAGAAATGGGTGCAACTGCTGAGAGGGGTGCTCGTTTCCACCCAACTGTAGGCTCAACGACTCCCAAAGGATTTACCACTAGCCACCCCCGAGCTGAGACCACGATGTTCTGAGACTACGTCTCTCTATCTGCCAGTGACCAAGAGCGAAGGTTGCAATCCTTCCCCTCTGTTATCACCCACTCTGCGTAAAACCGCCAGAGTTCCCCTCGCGTCCCCCACCCTTCTCAATCGCTTCTTCCATATGCCTTATCCTCTCGCAAGGTTGCGTGTGGCACAATTACCCTCGCGCTGGTCAGTCATGATGGCTCTACGGATAGGCGGTTCACCTCCCCATCCCTCATCAAGCCATCAACCTACCAGCCCGCAAGGCATTTATTTCAGGGCTAGCAAGCCGCTTTTGGTTCTCCGAGCCAGTGGAGTCCAAATATGGTATTTTATTCTTGGTGGAAGTTAACGCCCCTTTTCCAAGTTCCCTCCACCACCATCGTGGTCTCTTTTCTGCACATCCCCTCTCAGCAGTTCTGCAATAAATTCAAACTGTTATTTACATTCATTTACCTCTTCCTGCAAGTCCATTTACATCACATATTCCTACTTATGAGTTTTTCCATAGTTCTTGGCCAGTCCAGTTATATTTACAATATGGGGGAAACAGGGTGTTACAATTCCCTCCCCCTTAAAAGGAACATCGTCCTCGATGTTCTTAGCTACTAACATGAATTACATGTACAGAGGTAAACAAAATCGAATATGACTGTCTCATGGCATCCTCCATTTCCCATGTAGCCTCATCTGGGCCAAAATGTTTCCACTGCACCTTGACCTGTGCAATGGTTCTGTTCCGGAGTTGGGTTTCCCTTCTGTCCAATATGCATTGGGGTTCTGGCAGGAATTCTCCCTCCGGTTCCACCTGGATCACAAACCAGTCAATTATATGATTAGCATCATGTACATATTTCTTTAATAAGGAAACATGGAAAACATTATGTGCTTTCACTGTGGGAGGAAGTGCTAGCCGATAGGCTACAGATCCCACTCTGTCTAGATCCTCAAAAGGTCCACAATACCGGGGTGCCAATTTGGCACAAGCTCCTCTTTTTAGGGAACTCCTTCTGGGCTTAATTCTGAGATATACATGATCTCCTGTTTGGAACTCTCTTGGAGTTCTCATTTGGTCAGCATAGCTTTTCTGTCGGTTCTGAGTGACCTTCAGATTTTGTTTTATTTGAGTCACTTGTTGTTCCATTTCTTTCAACATGTTGGGTCCAAAAGAAATCATATTCACAGGATTGCTCCAGCTGACTGGAGTATTACATTGTCTACCATAGAGGACCTCGAATGGGCTCATCTTTAAGGATGCTTGGTAGCCGTTGTTGTAGGCAAATTCGACCAATGGCAGGTAGTCTTCCCATTTCCTAGGCTGATGCATCACATGCATCCTTAACATATCTTCTAATATCTGATTTACTCTTTCTGTTTGTCCATCGGTTTGAGGGTGATAGGTAGTACTAAACAACAATTTGGTCTCTAATCCTGCCATCAATGATTTCCAGAATTTGGAAGTGAATTTTGTGTCTCTGTCAGATATTATCTCTTTTGGCATGTCGTGTAGTCGGAACACCTCTTTCATAAATATCTGTGCGATATCTATCGCCTTGCAGGTCGATTTGACGGCGATGAAATGAGTAGACTTGATCAGTTTATCTACCACCACCATAACGGCATCATTCTGTCTAGTTCAAGTCGGTAATCCGGTGATAAAATCCATGGAGATGGTTTCCCATTTCCATTCTAGGATGGGTAAAGGGTGCAGTAATCGGCTGGGTGTCAATGTTTTGCTTTAACCTGTTGGCATTCTATGAATTGGGCCAAATATTTGGCTATGTCCTTCTTCAATCCCGGCCAGTAAAACTGTTTTCGGGTGGCCGTAATCATTTTCTGGTATCCTGGGTGACCAGTGTAAGGCCTTTTATGTAGTTCATCCATGATGAACCTCTTCAAGTCGTCACCATTGGGAATGTAAAGTCTGTCTCTGTAGGTGATTAGACCTCCTTCGGTCATCTGATAGCTTTCGTATTTGGTTCCAGGGGGTTCTTGTTGTAGGTACAGGGTCACATTTTGGATGAAGGGATCTTTGTCTTGTGCCTCCTTGACTTTGTTCTTGACATCTGTCTCGCAGGTACTCACCGCGGCCAGGTGAATTGTTCTCATGCTTCTGCTAAGGGCATCGACCACCCTATTCTCCTTACCTTTGATGTGTTTGATTTCGAAATCAAATTCGCTAATGAGGGCCATACATATAGCTTGTCTAGTATTGAGTTTGGGTTGATCAAACAAATACCGTAATCCATAGTGATCTGTCATAAGTACAAATTTCCTTCCCAGGAGGTAATGCCTCCACATTTTTTAGGCATGCACTATGGCAGCCAATTCTAGATCATGAGTCACATATTTGACCTCATGTTCATTCAATTTTCGGGATTCAATATACCTCAAAAATATACCCTGCAATATACCTCTATTTTTTTGATCCATTTTTCCAATTTATCGGCATTCAATTCTCCATCAAAGGTCGGAAATTTGAACTTGACATCCAAATTTAATAAAGACATATTATGATCAAGATTATTTGAGGACTTCTTTCAACGATAAGACTGTTCATTTGCTTCATAAGAAGATGATGAAGAGGATGGTGAAGGGGGCTCTAAAGGTCCACCACCTTCACCTCCTCCTTCTCCTTTTACTAAATATTCTCCACTTATGGGATTTTGAATTCTTCGTTGCAAATTATCTATTATCTCTCTCATTGAGAGAAGTGTATCCGTAATTTATTCTAGAATCATGGGAGGATCTCCCCTTTCCTTTCCTTACAAAGCCATCTTATGCTCACAAAGTCTTCTTTCAATTTCAGACTTAAAACTTGCAAGAACCCTTCAAACCTGTTATTGTAAGCATTCACTTGCAAACACCTTTCAAACCTGCTCTAATACCAACTTGATCTGAAAAATCCTTAGATTCTTATTAGTTTTTAATGCATAATAACATCTACTTGATGTTCGAAATAATAACGATCGCTTGATTGTTTGCAATTTACATGTGAAATATTTATCTAACCAGATACACTTTAATGATAGAAGACTTACAAATAACTGAGCACAAAATGAAAAAAAAATGATAAATATCACCTACATAAGTTTGATAACAAAGTTCACCCAAATTGGGCTATGTCTCCAGGTCCTCTTCCAATCGAGGCCTCTTTATTAATGCTCAAATGCTTTTGTTTTACAATGACTTTTTCATGCATTGCTCAAACTCAAAATTAGAGTGTACCCTTCAATTCCTTATGGAAAATCATGAAAAATGAGTATGAATTTCTTAAAATTCCATCAAGGGACCTCTCAGCATGCTTTACAGTGTAACCTCAAAGTCCTATTTCCTTTGGCATTCACTTCGAGACATAACTCTGCAATTATTATGAGTCTTTATGTTTTTACAATTCTGGTGTGTGTGTGTGTGTGTGTGTGTGTGTGTGTGTGTGTGTGTGTGTATCATATGGTTTGAACTCCCCGCAAAACATACGGTTGTCATAGTTATATGATATACACCATATAACTATGGTTCGACCCTTTTACGACTGCCTATTACAATATGTAAGTTCAAATAAAAACGACGCCCACTATGGTTAAGTAACTCTTGTGTGGCGCATTGGTAATGGATACTTTGGTAAGGTTTATGGAAGTCTCGTGTTGACTCCATAATTTTGGTAAACCATGACCATTAATGGCCAATTGGAGGTCACCACGTGGTAGCCTCTCATTGGTCTAACCTACCACATGTCAACCATCAATTATTCCACCTGAAGGTATGGATGGTTATTCACTTGCCAACACGTCTATTACATGATTGTGCCATCTGTCACCCTTGCAGTGGTGATACATGTCACCCCTTTTGACCATGTTGACTTTGACCTTTGACTTTTTCCCCTAGTTTGACTCAAACTTTGATTGTTCATAATGTTTTCATACGAACTCTGTTTGAGGTGATTTTTGCACCAGTTGAAAGCTATCATCGAGCTCTATGCATTGTTGGAACTTTAGAGAGAATTTAGGATGATTTAATTTTGAGCATTTCTAAACCATTTTGGGCCTTTGTGGATGTTTTGGATCCTCCTTTACCTCTATTAGAATTCTTGGATCAAATATAAAGATCAAGATTTCCAAACAAAGGAATATATATAGGAAGTCAAAGAGATGCTATTTGAAGTGAATAACCATATTCAATCGATGAACCTAGTTGAAAATTTGAAGCAGTCGAGACCACTGAATACTCTTCCTTCATAGTCGAAACCCTTAACAACCATCAAAATCGCACACCATCAACTTCTTCTCTATGAAGGAGATGAACATCCAAGAAGAAATCAGTTCATCTGTGAAAAATTATGGGATTCCATGGATGAAAAATATGAGACAAAACAAATGGCATAATTTATTGTGGCACTAATAAAAAGATCCCTAACCTGGTTTATGCATTTCACCAACAACCAAAAAAGAACTAAAGCAAATATTTAGAGTAATTTTATGTCATTCTTCAAAATACAAGACAATGTAATATTGAATAAAGAACCTTAAATAAAACCTATAAGAAAATATAATTGGAACCCAAACCCTCAAAAGGAAAGGCAAGTTATGAGAGAAGATGTCAATTTGTTTGATGATATAGTGGAGGAATAAAATCAACATGAATATCGACAAAAAAGGTACCAAGAAGTAATGAAGGATACAGTCCTCGATGAGTTCCTTAGCCTTATGAAACAAGAAGACTCAAACTCCATATTATTGGAATTATTGAGTATTCATAAATAATGTAAAGAAGAACATATAATATGTAAAAAATTGTGTCGATTGACTCAACGAAAAATATTCCATGATGATTATGATCCACAAGTCAACATATAATTTTAATGGTTTATGATTCCATATGTTGTGGTCAACTTAGGATCTCAAATCAACATTTTCCCAAAATATTTGGATTAGCATGGGAAACCCAGCTTGTTCAGGTCCAATAACTTCTTGGAGTTAGAGGGGCGACAAGTGCAGGGGGGGTAATTTTTTATACCAGAGGAAATAATTTTGTCCACTATGCTTGGGGCCTAGGTAATGTTTCTAACAACACGTAAAAGGATTATTACTTTCGGCAAGGAATCAAGCTTGCAAAAGAAAAATAAATTATTAAGTTAGTATACTGGGTGACTCTATGCTTGTGATCAGGGCTATTATCAAAAACAATATCATCGAGAACAAGGTATTCACAGGGGTAATATCTCACTCCCTCATCCTTCTTGTTGAGTTTTAGAATTATAGTGTTTTCCAAATCAAGCAAGAGCATAATAGTGAAGCGGATCATTGGGAAAAGTATGGTTATAGATTGGGAGAAGGTGAAATTTTTATAAATGGAGAGATTGGGGTATTACATATACCATAATTTGATGTTTGGATCATTCAATTGGAAGGACATGTGGAAAAATTCAAGCTTGTATAGTCATGTGAACAATACATTTGGAAAAGTGTGTAATTAATGAAACCATTCAATTTGTCTTGTGTGAGAATTGATTATCTCAGGAGTTGGCTTCAACCATGAGCCTCATTCCTTTTCACTTCTCTAGAGCCTGGTGTGGTGCATCATGGGAGAATTAGAATGCATTTGTTTGGTTTTTAGGTTGTTGATTAAGGTTGGTTGTCATTGATGTCAACTCTTGAAGAAAGCCACGTAGCACAAAGGTTTGGGTAATGGACCCAAGATTGTTTGATGTAAATATGACTCATTATTGTTTTTTCATGGTTGATAAGAAGTAAATATGGATGAAATCCAAAGTGGTCCCCTTATGGTGAAATCCCTCACGGGAACATGCTTTGCAGAGTAAGATAACCCATGCTTAATTGTGGAATAATGAGATGAAGGATAGTGAATTTTTTAGAGAACCTATCCTAGATAGATATTTCTTGTCATGCCATTTATGGTGTTATGTGGAACATCACATAACTCCTCACGCTTAGAGAGTTATGGCCATGAGAAGTTGGAGACACTAGGTTTGGGTAATGGACCCAAGTTTGTTTGATGGGTAACGATATGAGTTATGATATCTTTTCTGGTAATACTATTCTATATGGATAGTACATGTCATTCCATTTCTAGTGGTATGTGGAATGTCACATAACTCCTCACGGTTTGAGATTTATGGCCTTACGAAGTTGGAGGACCCTCATATGTCATCTAGAAGCCCCAAAAGGTCAAAGTAGTCAAAGTGGTTTAAGATATTTTAAAAGGTAAATAATAAAGTGAAGTAATGAGT
>ML778114.1:320649-344739 GCA_009831015.1 Picea engelmannii | reverse complement strand
AGTAATGAGTGTATTATAATTCAAAGTGAATACAAAATAAATTATTTCAATAATAAATTTAATGGATAAATTAGAAGTGGGTTAACCCTAAAATAAGGGAAGTGGGGCCAAGTGACCTAGAAGATGTTTTTAAGGAAGCTACTTGGAGAGTATAAATAAGAGGCAAGGCTCTCTCATTCAAGATACACTTGAGAATATTGAATATATATAGGTGTCTGAGGTAATCAAGGATATCTAAGCCGAATTTCTGAGGTAAGGTGAAGAAAACAAGGCCGAAATGCAAGGAAGGATAAATTATTTTGATGGTGCTTTCTAAGGTATGTTTTTTACAGGTCATCTCACCATTTTCGCTATAACATTTTTTCTATAATGATTCAGACAATGAAATTGCTATTCCATTGAGAAAAAATATCCAAGTATATGTGGTAAAACATTCAACTTTTGGGTCTTTGTATTTTGGGAGTTACACTCCGTGGAAAATAGGGTTTGTGGCTAGTCCTGAAACTAGTCAAAGACAGGTGTTTCGGGTAAAAACGTCATAAATTATTCATTACAAATCCAAATTCAGTGAAAATAAATGTGTTGGATAGGGTACAGTCTATAGTAGTTTTTTAACAGTTTCAGATCAATTCAACAAAATTCCATGCGGGGAACTCTCTACAAGATCGCTCTCTAGAATAAGCCAAAATTCAGCAAGGTATGCCATTTTTTCTATAACTCCTTTTCTGAGAGGTTCCAAGTAGTGACACCTGGAGGAATTCCATAAAACACACTGAAGAACATTTTTTATCAGTTTCATATCCTTGTAAATTACATGTACAAAGTTATGATCACTTCAAGTTAGGGTTGTTGACTAATCCAAAACTAGGCATGTGAGACTAAAGAAAAGTTTGATGAAAATGCTAGTCTCTTGTTGTTAAAGTTAAGGAAGGTTTGCAGGAATATGATCATATACAGTAGGTCTATTACAGAGCTACAAATAATATTTGGATGATGAAATTGATGAGGGCTTTTGGTTGAGGTACATGTTGAGTACATGGTTGAGACAAGTAGTTGATGAGTTGGCACATACATGAGGTGTATAGTTGATGATGTTGGTACATATTGATGAGTAATAGTTGATGAGTAGTTGATACATGATTTGTACATACTTAGTACATGGTTGGATGCACTTGTTTATGGTACAGGTTGATTACAGGTTGTTTGGTACAGGTTGTTTGGTACAGGTTGGTGCATGGTTGATGCACTTGTTTATGGTACAAGTTGATTACAGGTTGAGGTGCAGGTTGATGCATGGTTCTGATTTATTGGTATAGTTTTACAGCGGTATATCTCATAGTGATAGTGTGACATTGGTTCCATCATTCTACTTCTACTTCAGGGTGGTTGGACGGGGCAAGGACAGGTGGTTGTAGCCACCTTCCAGTTGTAGTTGGAGAACATAGGGGGTTGTTGCCTCCTTCTAGTTGTAGCTAGAGAATTGGGAAGTTGGAGCTTCCTTCAGGTTGTAGTCTAAGAAATTAGGGGGTTGGAGCCTCCTTCTAGTTGCAGCTGGAAAACAAAGGAAGTTGGTGCTTCCAATGAATGTAATTCTTCAAGACATATAAGAAAAAGCATTATGTGGTTTTCTCCCGATTTGGGTTTCCACATAAAACATAGGTGTACTGTGTATGTGTATGATTGTTCATTTTTTCATTTCTTATTTACTCTGCAGTTATTGGATGATAATGCTTCATTGATATAACACTTGGATTATATAGTTAAAAAGGATTTAATTGCTCTATTACTGATTCACCCCCCCCTCTTAGTAATCCAACATAGATGACCTGCATTCGATGTTGGGTATCGGTATTTAGTAGGTCGAACTCCCTTTGGTATTTAGGTTCCTCCTTTTTAATATCTCTCTTTACATATTTTTGGACTCTGTTATTTAAAGCATTGAGCTTGAAAACATTCCTTTATTCTCTAGGTTTATCAACTTTGGTTGTGGTTTTGATACTGGGGATGGAAATTTGGATTATCTTATATTTTCACATGTTTATAATCTGGGAGGTGAGCTAGAATATAGGAGGTGGTCTGGTAGCTATAGTTTTTTTTCTCTCTCTAGTTTGGCCATTTCGGGGTTTGGGATTAAAAATATTCTATGGTTAGGAGGTTTTGGTGTTGTTTCTATAATATTTGAAGCTTCTCATTATATATTTTTTGACTTCGTAAATTTGAGCCTTGAGTGTGCAGACTTTCCTTTCTTCTTTGGGTATATCATATCTGGATGCAGTTTTGATTATGGGGTTGGCAAATTGGAATGCCATATATCTAAACATGTTTATAATCTGTGAAGTGTCTTAGAATATTGTAGGTGGTGTGGTGGTTCTAGTTATTTTATTCTCTCTAGTTCGGCCATTTCAAGTTTTGGCTTCAATGAAAATATGTGGTTGGGAGACTCTGGTGTTACTACTTTGAAATTTGAATTTTATATTCATTCATCTTGTTCTCCCTATTCTGGTAGTGGGTATGCTCAAGGGACTTTTAATTTTGATTTATATCCTGGAAATGGGTCTGCTATTGGGCCTTGTCACTCTGAATGCTATATCTGCACAACTGATTTAAATTTGGCAAGTGGGATAGTGGTATGTATGTGGAATGTTGGTATTGAATGTTTACTTACCTCTATTTTAGAAAATTATGGTAGTGGATTTCCTTGTAGAGAAGGGATAGGATAAAAGAGAGCCTTTCTTATTTTAAAAATGGAACCATCTTAGAGTGAAATTAAACACATCCTCCATTGTCATGAGGAAAGTTTGAAAGCTAATTGCTCTGCCCTTCACCAATTATCAGTAAAAATGAGGAATCTAGAACAAACTATATCAAACCTCACTCAGTGCATCGAGATTCTAGAAATAGAATGTCAGTTTTTGAGATCGTTGGTCCTACGATAGCATACTCAGTCAATATCCATCAATCAAGTGTCGAATGATTCTCATCATGGAAACACAAAGGAAGAATAGGGGGGTCTTGGTGTAGTGCCAATGGAAGTGAAAGAAAACTCTCCATTTCAAAGTGGAGTGCATGAAGTCCTAGACTATGAATCAATTCACAGTTAATGTGTTACAAAATCACTCTTTTGTTGGGACATTTTATTAAAAAAATCCCTATCAAACAATATGGAAGTTTTTCAGGAAGATATGTATTTTTTATAATACGATAGTAGTAGGATAAATACTGGATATGAGATAAAATTGTGTAAAACTCTTTTTGATTTTGTTGTTTTCCCCAACAAAATTGTTTATATAATATAAAGCTTCAGTTTCTTAAGAAAACAAACTTCTTGGAGTTAGAAGCCTAGATATTTTTGAACCAATTGGTATTTTAAAAGGTGCAGAAACAATAATCATGGGGATACCTACTGTGGTCGATTTTTAATTCATTAACTTAGTTGATGGTATTCTCATATATTCATCATTGGTCAATAAACATTGGGGTCAAAAGATGAAAGAAACAATTTACCTATAAAAATATAGAACAAAACTAAAAGGGAATGGAAAAATAAATGGCTCATCCTTGTTTGTGGGTCAAAACTCTAACATCGAATTATATGAATGGAAAATGGATAATTACAAGTCGAAAGTAAGGGAATGTTGGAAAATTGAAGCCATACCAAAGGAATATTTTGATCTTTCTTTTCAATCAAATTAGCAACGATCATATATCAGAAAAGAATTAGACAATGTCCTAGTCTAATACCCATAGACACAAANCCCCCCCCTTGATATTTAAATAACGTGAATTTCCTAAATTCCATGTCAATAAGGTGTTGAAGTTTGTCAAAGAGAAATATCAGTTGTAGATATTGGTGTAGTCTTTCACAAGTTAAGTCCCATAATGTTGGGATACACACACACCTCAAATACAAACTTGGACCATGACTACAATGTACTTCATTAAATTATTTGGATGGAATAAACTTACCACTGCAGCCAATATAGTCAAATTTAAACTAGGTTTCAACCCTGAATCCCATATTCAATATTGTGACAAAGAATGGAAAAGAATTGGTTATAGGGATGAACAAATTTGACCACACATGTTTCCAAATACATTGGATGAATGACCGTATAAATGATACAAATTTGAAGAATCTAAAGGAGATATGTGCACTTGGAAGGAACTAAAAGGAAATTTTATAAAGGAATTTGACTTATCCCTATTAGAATTCAAGCTACAGGAAGTAGGCCAAGAGATTAGAAATTATATAGAGAGGCCAAGTAATAAAATTACACAGGAAAAATGCAATTCAATGGTCAACATAGGGTCTACCTCAACTTGCAATTGAATACCATGTGCCACGAAAAAAATAATTAGATCAATAGTCGAATCAACATGGAAAAAAAATGTTTTCTAGGGAAGAGACTTAGGTGGATGAAATATCATCTATATGTTAAGAGGTGTGAAATCTATGTTTGAAAGTTTCTAAACAAGTCCACCCAGAAGATCAAGAGAAATTGACTTCCCAATAACATATAATGAAGACCATGAGGGAGAAAGAAAACTAGATGAATCAAAGGCACCAGAATGGATGGATACTGAAATAAAATATATAGAAGTTGATATTTCAAATGGTGGTAGACCAAATATGGCTAAGATACATGACTACAAGTCAGAAAAGAAAATAACATAAATAGTCAACCTACTCAAAGAATACAAAGAAGTGTTTTCATAGGATTATGAGGACTTGAAAGGTTTGTTCAAATAAACAAGAGAAATGAAGATTATCCTAATACTAGGGACCAAACCTGTAAAGAAGAGACCATACAAGTTGGCACACAAATATAAAGAAATTGTCCAAAAATAAATGGAAGGAATGTTGGAAGCAATAATCATTTACCACATTGACAATTATGAATGGGCCAACCCTATCGTAGTATGGTCGAAAAAACATGATCCAAAAACAGTAAGAACTTGTGTTGACTTCAAAGGGTTGAATAAAGTTACACTTACTAATCCTTTCCCAACCCCATTCATAGACAAAATAATAATCAAAGTAGCAATACATGAATGTTATTCATTCACAAATGGATTTTTGGGTTACAACCAATTTCCAATTGCTAAGGAATCCCAAGAGAAGGAAACATTTGTCTTTGAATTTTTGGATCCTTTGCATATAGAGTAATTCCATTTGGATTGAAAAATTGTCTTTGTTTTCTTTTCCAAGATAGTAGTCAAGGAATTTCAAGAGTACATATATAAAGCCATGGCATTCTACTTCGATGATTGGACCATATATAGTTTACTAAACAAAAATATACATTGGCTAAGAATGAGGCTGAAAATATGTTGGTAGATAAATCTTTCACTAACTATAAAGAAATGTATATTTTCAACACCCATTAGTATATCGTTAAGTCATATCATCTACAAAAATGGCATAAAAGTCAACATGGAAAAGATAAAAGTAATGCTCAACTTAAAACCCCATGTCAATTCCAAACATATACAAATATTTTTGGGACATATAGGCTACTGCCACAAATTCATAAGACACTACTCAATTATTACACAACATGAAGACGATTCATTTGATCACCTCAATGCATATGTTACTTGAAAACTAAATAAGGCAGAAAGAAATTATTCGAATATAGAATGACAACCTCTTGGAATGATTTTTTCTCTTTAGAAATCTAGACATTACTTGTTGGAAAACCGATTCATATTCTATACCAACCATCAAGCATTGAAATACTTGTCCAACAATCCAATTCACCAAGGAAGGGACTGTAGGTGGCTCCTAGTGTACCAAGAATTTGAATTTAAGGTGATTTTTCAACCAGGAAATAATAATGTAGGTCCGAGATCATTTTTCAATAGTAGAGACATGAGAAGAAGAAATGGGAATTGATGATGATCTTCCATATGCTCACTTTATCGGAGTTAAGGCCACACCTAAATAATTGGAAAAAAAATTATAATTTCTACAAGAAGGAAAGGCACAAAAAAATCTACCAAAAAAGAAGAAGAAGGTACTTGTCGTGAAAGCTACTCCCTTTGAACTAATAAATGGATATGATTACAAGTTATGCCCAAATGATGTACTAATAACATGAGTCTTAGAGAATGAAAGGATATCATAATTAAAGAGGCACATGCTAGTCCTACAAGATGTATCATAGTTAGAAAATATTACAAACTATATTATGGTGGCCTAAACTAAATATGGATTGTAGAGAAAAGGTAAACAAGTGTGAAAAATTCTATTGGATGGGTTGACCAATATTGAAGGATGAGATTACTTTAAATTCCTTTTTTTCCAGATTATACAACCTAGATAAAACCCTCAAGTACTTCCCCTCATTTCGAGGATGGTACCTAAGGTAAACCCTAGAATATTCAAGGCACAAGGCCAATAAAAAATAGGCCTCAAATCCATTATAACAATATACTCATTATGAGATCAACATGTCACGTATGCCAATTGCACCTAGATGGGGAGGATAATAACCATTCCTCCCAACCACTCGAGCTTAGCCTAATTGAAAAAATGCCTTTAAATTCATTCAATCCAAGCCTCCCATTTGAAATCAGGGATATTGACTTTATAGGCCTTTTCCAAAAAGAGGAAAAAGGATAGGATCCAATTATATTGTAATAAAAATTGAATACCTCACTAAGTGGGTAGAGGTATATCTAGTGGAGTCATGTATAAAAGAAGTTGCAACTAAGTTTATATATGAGAATAACATCATAATATTTGGATTCCCATTCAGACTAATAAGCGACCAAGGAACATGTTTTGTAAATGGTACCATGAAGATATTAATATAATAATTCCTAATAAGCCACGGGAAAACCTCACCCTATCATCCCCAAGAAAATAGAGCAGTTTATTCTTTCAATAAAAACCTACACAAAGGACTCACAAAAATGTGTGGGGTCGACAACAATGATCATAATAACAAGATACCTATTTTCTTATGGGAATATAGAACTGCATATAAGAGGTATATTGGCCAAACACCCTTCAAGCTAATTTATGGAAAATAATTTGTAATCCCTTTTCACTTTAGAGATAACACAAAAAAAGTAGCTTTAGTACTACAATATGACTCAAACGAATCTAGGGAAAATCAACAATGTCAATTAAATAAGCTCGAAGAAGAATGAATGACTTTTCTCCACCATCAGGAAGTTAAAAAGAAACAACAAAAAGTCTAGCATTATAGGAATAAAAATAAGAAAGA
This sequence comes from Picea engelmannii, assembly GCA_009831015.1. NCBI lineage: Eukaryota > Viridiplantae > Streptophyta > Pinopsida > Pinales > Pinaceae > Picea > Picea engelmannii. Next base: position 337,504 of record ML778114.1, on the reverse strand, counting down.
AATAAACATTAGAGAGTTGGTACTTCTCTATGAGAATAAAATAAAAGAAAAAATAAGGAAATTGGAGACAACCTAGTTGGGATCATATGTAGTCAAAGAGATAAGGTTGACTAAAGTAGTACAATTAAGAACTCTCCAAGGAAATATTCTTCACAAGGTATTTAATGGTTCCTAATTGAAGTGGAATCATCCATAAAATAATGAAGAGAGAGAGATCTAGAGAGAGAGAGAGAGAGAGAGATTCCTAATGGTGAAAACCTTAGGAAAACCACTAGGTGGGAATTTGTTTGAAATCTAGTTAGCTAGCAGGTAGGTTCTTGGAATAAATATAAAAATATAAAATTATAGTTTGTCTAATTTAATATGTATATTTTCTTTATTTGCTAACATTGATGAGCATAGAATTGTGAAAGAGGAAATGGATATGGAAGCTAAGGAGTCAAGACATTGACCATGGATGAGGAAATGGATACACTTAGAAAGAATGATACATGGGACTTGGTACCATTTCCTGATGGATGGAAACCCAGTGGATGTAAATGGGTGTTCAAAAATAAGATCAATTTAAATGGAAATGTTGAAAAGTACAAGGAAAAGTTGGTTTGAAAGGATATTCCCAAGTCGAGGGACAAACTTTGTTGAGATCTTTTCCCTAATTGATAAGTTAACATATATTAGGTTCCTATTATCTATAGCAACAACTTTTGATTTAGAGATAGAACATTCCTACATGGTGACTTGAAGAAGGAGAACTATATGACACATCCATATCACTACATTAAAAAAGGTAAAGAGTCATTGGTTTGTTGATTGAAAAACGTCTTTATATGGTATCAAACAATCTCCCAAAATGTGGTACCAAAAGTTTCATTATTTTGCGTTGGGATTGGGATTTTTGAGATCCAAATAAAATCACTATGTGTATTACAAATAGGATGGTGGTAATTTATTTATTATCACTCTATATTTAGATGATATGTTATTCTTTGTTAATATTAAGGATGTAAGTTCATGATTTTAATTCTTAACTTTCAGCACAATTTTATATGAAGGACTCGTAGATACAAAATATATCTTAGGAATGGAGATCGTGAGAGATGGAGAAAATAAAAATCTTTGGTTGAGCCAGACTAATTTTGTTATTTCTGTGCTATGGCATTTTCACATGGTAGATTGCAAACCATTAAGTGTTCTTATTTATTTGGGAACTAATCTTTCTATTCAGCAGTATCCTAAAGCACTTGCAAAGATGGAGGATATGGATTATATTCTTTATGATAGTGCAATTGGTAGTTTGATGTATGCTATGGTTTTTATTAGACAAAACATTTCCCAAGAAATGGGATTCTTGAGTCGATTCATGGATAATCCTGGACGTGAACATTAGGTTGCATAGAAGGGAATTTTTAGGTATTTGTGAGGTACTTATGAATATTCCATTTGATATCATAGTGATGTTTTAGGGGACCCACATTGAGTGGATATATAGGTTTAAGTGAATTTTGATTAGGAAGGGGATGTAGAGAAGGATATATATGAAAGGTAATGTATTTCAATTGTTTGGTGGAGTAGTGACTTGGATGAGCAAGTAACAAGTTGTCGTCACTTTGTCCATAGCAGAGGCGAAGTATATGGTAGCTAATCATGCATGTAAGGAGGACAATTGGATTATGAAAATGTTTTCAAAAGTAGGGTTAATTTTCAAAAATATATTGTAGTTCAATGTGATAGTAGTAGTGCCATTTGTCTAGCTAAGAACCCAAATTTTCATGTGAAGACAAAGCATATATATATCCAGTAACATTTCATTAGGAACATGGTGGAGGATGGAAAGGTGAGATTAGAGAAAGTTGATAATTTACATAATGTTGTATATGCATTGATGAAACCATTGAGCATAGGTAAATTAAAGAGATGATGTAGGTCTATAAGGATTATGGTCCCTAGCAATTAGCTCACAGTTTGATGCAGTATCCCTTATACTATTATAATTTATATGGCAAGTGGGAGATATTGGGAAAATTGTGTCATACACTTTGCAATATTGTAGTTGATTCGGATTGGATCATTATGTAATTTTTCATTTATCTTGATACTTTCTTGGTGGAAAAAATTGGAGGAATCAACTTGCAAATCCATTTTAGTGGCAGGTCCCAATTTGGAAAATTGGGTCTAGAGACATTTTGATTAATCAAACGACATTTTTTCGGGTCCAAGCCTACTCTAGAGGAGGATTCCATATTCTACACACTAATACCTTTCCTATGGTGCATGAATCACCTCAACTGGAGTTCGTATGTGAAATTTATGTCTCTCACGAGTTGACCTACCGTGTTTACTACCATGGTACGAGTAGGTGACAAGTCATCCCCCATTACTCAAAATGTGTGGGGATAGTCGCCTGTATACTTTCAAGAATATTGTAGAAGGTCCAAACCTTATCACTAATTTAGGGCTAAGGAAGTCAAAACTCTAACCCTAGATCACTATCGGGCTATGTTAAAGATTGGGCCACTAGGAAGAAAAGGGGTTCCATTTATTTTGTATTTTGTGTGAACCATAGTTGAGCAGAGCATCCAAGGAGTGGAATTTTAAGAGTGTTGGAATACTGAGAGGAGGGGGGGGGGTGAATCAGTATGAGCACTTTATTACCACTTTTAACCACAATTTGTATTCTTTAACTTTATGAGCAGTATTCAATAGTTTAACATTAGCATTTAATGTATCATCAGTAGTATAAATCAACCATTAACAATAAGAAACCAAAAATACACAATACACCAGAATTTTACGTGGAAGCATGATGCGGGAGAAAACCACATAATGCTTTTCTTAGATGTCAGAGGAAATACATTCATAGGAAGCACAAACTTCCTTATTTTCTATCTACAACTGGAAGGAGGCTCCAACCCCCTATTTTTTAGGCTCCAACTCTCTAATTATCTAGCTACAAATGGAAGGAAGCTCCAACCTGAAGGAATCTCCAACTCCCCAATTATCTGACACCAACTAGAAGGAGGCTACAACCCCCTTTCCTTTCCCCGTCCAACCACCCAGAAATTGAAATGTTGACAACCTGTCACTACCAATGAATCAATCAACATGTTATCGGTCTATAACTATCATTGTCACAACCTGTCACTTTGTTTATACTTCATCAATTGTTACCACTCAAACCCTTATGCATCAAACCCTCATACCAAGATCCACAAGAATGTATACCAAATAAAATACTCATGAACCACTAAGACATTTTTGTATTGGAATACTATAGAATATAGACCCTAACACACACAGTAAACCATACCTCTCAAACTGTACTTGACCTAATAGATTTGATCTTCTAAACTTCAATTTTTATTAACATATCTCTTCCCTATGCTCTGTAAACTCATAGATGTTTGTGCTCTATCCCACAGTGGCTTGTGGATGCCTGCGCCCTACTTCTTCTGCAACTCATGGATTTATTTTATTCTATGTATGCCCACATTTTCCTTCACTGAACTCTGCATATTCCCACGCTTTTATGAGTCTGCAACTCATAAATTTTTGTTCTCTCCTTCACTACAACGTGTGGATAACCTCAGGAAAACCCTAGAAAAGTAATCTCAACTTTATCCCTTCGGCTCCTGCAACTTCTCTCTTCACTGAACTTCCCTGCCTTAGACTCAGTGCATCAGATCTGTCAATAGTACTTTCCATAAAAAATTATAACATAGATATTCAATGTGCTCAATGGGTATTAATGAGAGTCTCTTGAAGTCTTATTTATACTTTCCAAGTGACTTCCTTTAGGGGCTAGCTTGTAACTGTTTTACCCCCCTTCCTTGTTTTAGGGCTAACCCACACTCTCTTGTTGAAACCACTTTACCCTTAATTAAATTATTGTTGCAACTACTTTACCCTTAATGAATGACCTATAACTTCTTGTTGACCTTCTAGGGGCTTCTAGATCAGTCTTTGTGGTCCTCCAACTTCACAAGGACATAACTCCTCAATCCTGAGGAACCACATGGCATACCACATATCATTGGAAATGCCATGATATGTATTTTCCATCCATGAATGATTTATCTGCATTTATAATGTCCTTCATGTCCTTTTACCTTGATCAAATGCGAGTTTGATAACCATACCTTTGGGACTTCCTGATTTCTTCAAGGGTTGACATCAATGACAACCAATATTTCAACAATATCCCCCTTTGGAAATTATGTAAACACTCTGATGCAATACCTCAACACTGATGGCATGAAAATGCATATTCTCATGCTTATGCTCCTGTGTGACCATCGCTCCTTCTGTATTTATACCTCTGATGTTTATCTTTGTTTCCCCGCATCTGCCCATTCTCTCCCCCTTTGACATCAATGGAAAATTTTAACTTTCCTTGGGGATGCTCCCCCCTGTTTGAACCCTCCTTGGGGATTTTCCCCCTATCTGCAATCTCCTTAGGGTTTCTCCCCATGTCTGCAAGATTCATATCATTCTGCTGACTTTTTCTCTTCATGGTGCTTCCTCGTGTAAATCATTGACATATATGGAAAGAATTCAAAATTTCTTAACTCCAAGTCTGCATGACTTGTCATATTTACTTCTTCTCTACCCCTATCCTATTATGCTTGATGTTTTGAAGTCCACTACAAGGAATAAACTAATCCAATTCTCTATCGAATATACTCAAAATTCTCCCTCAAAAGAGGTTTGGTGAAGATATCTGCAATCTTCTCTTTTGTCCCAATGTACTCTATTTTGATGTTCTTCTTTTTAGCTTGTTCCCATAGAAAGTAATACTTGATTAGAATGTGTTTCGTCTTGGAATGAATCACTGGATTGTTTGAGATATTGATAGCACTGGTGTTATTACAATATATCAGAATGGGTTCATCATAGTCCACCTGTATATCCAACAAAGTTTGTTTAATCTAGAGGACCTGTGTACAACATGTTGTTGTTGTAATATATTCTAGTTTGTTGTAGAAAATTATACTAATGATTGTTTCTTGCTTAACCACGGTACTAAACACTCACCTAAATAGAAAACTTCTCCACTTTTACTTCTTCTGTCGCCAATGCTTCCAGCCCAATCTACATATATATAAGCAACTAGAGATAGTTCATTTCCTTTTGGATACCATAACCCATAGTCTTATGTTGCTTTAAGCTATTTGAATATGTTGTTTACTTCCATAACATGTGTTTCCTTTGGTACTAATTGAAATATTTCTACCTGTCCAATTTCTTGCATCACATCTAGTATTGATGACATCACATAGAGTAAGTTTCCAATCATTGATTTGTAGAGAATTTGATATGCATTATTGAATTCATCTTCTTTTCTCAACTTGCAACTGGTTTGCATAGGAGTACTTATGGGCTTACAACATTCCATTCCAAACCTTTTTATCATTTCTTTGATATACTTGGTCTCTGCTAAATATACATGTATCATGCTAATATATCTCAAGTCCCAAAAAGAAATTCAACTCACTGAGCAAAGACATTTCCAACTCATTTTTCATGTCTTTAGAAAACTTCTAACTCATCCCTGACATCATTGCTTCCAAAAATAATTTCATCAACATAAACGTCAATTATTAATATGTTATCTTGATCTATCTTTATGTAGAGATTATTGTTTTCATTGAGTTGGTGTTGTGTGCGGTTGTAAGACCCTAGGTTGAAGTTAGCTTTGACCAACAAAACTCTTCAAACATCGACCCTTTCGGCATCACCTGCATGCAGGTGAAGTCTCACCTGAGGGATCTATTGGGGTTGCAGGAACTATGTTTCTCTAGTAGTGGGGGAATGGAAGGTTATCATTCTATTTCTTCTTGGTTATTAGTTTTGTGTGCATTGTTATGTCTTTGTTCTTTGTTTAGCTACTTAGTGAATTCAAATTCATATTACAAATATTTTCTACATTACAACATAAACCCATTACTGTAACTATTGCGCAATGATTATACATAAGAAAACTCTATTCTAATATGCATCCAAACATAATCCATGATCAATCACATAAAACACGGCAACACAATAGTTAATGTGGTTCACCCAAATATGGGTTATGTCCGCAATGGTTGGCTTCTTTATTATGATTTTGGTAATCGTCTTCGGCCTGCACACTGCGCTTACAAAGATACATCATAGTTATCTTCTCCTTTACCTAGACTAGCTGCTCTACAATGCAAGCCTCTCTCTCTTTGCATAATCTCCTTAACATTCAGAGATAGACTCTTTCCTTCTCAGGCTATCCTATAACTCTTCTTACTGACAAGAACTCTCGACCACTTGGAACATATTCCATAGTATCGCTCAAGAAGAACCCCTATTCTCCCAACCCATTACATATTTATACATAAATTCTAGGGCTTAAAACCCTACTTTTCCCATCCCAAAAACCCTATTACAAATATGGATAACTCAAGTGAACTTGTCATTCATGCTGCTTTTATTTCTTTGACGCCTGCATGCCTCTTTTGCACTCTGACTATTGTTCTTCCTGCTTTTTTGCATCCTTTTATCTTTAGCACGTCAGGTTGTCATATTTCATTTTCACCCACTTTCTTCTCTTGCTTTATTCCCTACTTTATTTATCTTCTTGTATTCCTCTTACTGTGCATTGTTCTCCTAGATTTGCCTCAACTGCACACTCCCTAATATTCCTTCTTCTTATGCACACATATTCTATACTTATGATGTTTATGAATATTATTTCCAAAATTCCTATCCAAAAGGCCCCCAATCCACTTAGGCCTGTTGCGTGCCCCTCCATGATTGGATGAATTTTTGGGAGGATTCCTTAGTTGTCGCAACTACCTTTATTATTGTTTCCTTTGTTTCCATAGTCTCTTTGACCCCCTATGCAGTCAAGGCTGCAAGTTTTTCTTCTGCTTTATGTGTTGCTTGTTTCACCTTTCCCTGTGCAGTGGTTAGTTCGCCTATCACCTTAAAGGATTCTTCCTACAATGGTCCTACGCATTATTAATGATCTTTTGTTGATCCTGCATCTGTTCCACTTCCATGTATGATTGCCTCTATGCCAAAATGGTCATCATTTTTTCTGTTGATGGAAGGGTAGTTATGCTCTCAGATGCCTTCTGGGCATTTTCCTACGCTTCCCTTAACCTTGATTCCACAAATTTCATCTCTAGGTCCTCTATTAGGTATTTCCACAAATTTTGGATGCCCTCTTGTGTTTTGTGCACCATTATCTCAACTTTGTCCTTTTCCTTTGGAGATTTTTTGGCCCTTTCCTTGGCCTCATTCTTTTCCTTCCTTACTCCTTCCACTTTCCCTTCCATGTTGCTCTTTTTTTGTAGAACATTTTCATACTTTTGTTGCAATTGATCCATTTCATCCATTAATTTTGTCAGTTCCTGGTGTGCTTCATCTCCTTGGAGCCTAATTTCATGAAACATGCCTATTTGCAAGATTTGTAATATGTGTATAGGCATTTGTGACACCATTATGTTCAGATGTCTTAATGCATTCATCTGTTGCTTGTTTCACCTTTCCCTATGCAGTGGTGAGTTCGCCAATCACCTTAAATGCTTCTTCCTACAACGGTCCTAAGCATTATTAATGATCTTTTGTTGATCCCGCATCTGCTCCACTTCCATGTATGACTGCCTCTATGCCAAAATGGTCGTCATTTGTTCTGTCGATGGAAGGGTAGTTATTCTCTCATATTCCTTCTCGGCATTTTCCTATGCTTCCCTTAACCTTGATTCCACAAATTTCATCTCTAGGTCATCTATTAGGTATTTCCACAACTTCTGGATGACCTCTTGTGTTTTGTGCGCCATTATCTCGACTTTGTCCTTTTCCTTTGGATATTTTCTGACCCTTTCCTTGGCCTCATTCTTTTCCTTCCTTACTCCTTCCACTTTCCCTTCCACGTCTCTCTTTTGTTGTAGAACAATTTCATACTTTTGTTGCAATTGATCCATTTCATCCATTAATTTTTCAATTCCTGGTCTGCTTCATCTCCTTGGAGCCTAATCTCATGAAACATGCATATTTGCAAGATTTCTAATATGTGTATAGGTATCTGTGACACCACTATGTTCAGATGTCTTAACGCATTCATCTGTTCTTGTAGTTCTGTCATTGGGAACTCAATTTCATCTATCTCAATTCGTAGCGTTTAGTGCCCAACTACTATCTTGGTTAATACTGGATGAGCAGTCTATGCTTCCTCCATCGGAATTGTGGGTGTTCGTCCCTCTGATATGCACTCTGTTGTTATTTTGGATGCTTCCAAGAGATTTTGTAGTGTTACCAACTGATCCTGCACCTTCTGGTGCTACATTGCTTGTTTCCTCATTGCTTCCTCAATGACTTCCTCTGCGGCGTCCTGTTCTTGGTAGTCGATCCAGTCCATGTCATCATTGGTCAAGTTATAGACTAGGGGTACCTTTTGTGCTTTGGTCTTCTTGCATGCACCTCCTGCTCGCTCCTTCCCCTTGTTTTTTCATTTTACTCCTATCGTGGAGAATGTCTATTGTGTCTATTTTATTGATGGGCCAGGTGTGTTTCCTGCACCATTATTTTGGTCATTCCCCTACCTCTCATCGAGTTCATCATCATCCTTATCCTATTCTTGTTCATCTCCCAGGTGGGTCGTTTTTTCTGCTGGGGATTTCCACCCATCTTCCCAATAATTCGCGATCAGTCATACATCCTATGTTGTCAACCTATAGTTCGTTGGAAGCCACTAGTGCACAGGGTTCTTCTTTTCTTTCACGTACATATGGTGCATCCCTGCTTTGAATCATGCAATATACTTGTAGGTTTCTACTATCTCAATTGATATGCGCAATGTATGTTTGATCATATACCTCATTGAGTTAAAGTATACATAAAAGGTAACGATATTGTCTTGTTTTCTTAATTTTTTTTGCGTATGCCATAAGTTGGCATACCTCAAAGCTATATTACCTCTATCGATTGTTCCCATGCATTGGTAATAGCCTGGTTCCTGCCATCCTATCAGTGCAATCGAAATCAATAGCCAGGCATAATGCAACTTTGTACCCTTCTCCTAGGCCTTTATATAGTCTGTCAAAAATCGATTCACCAAGAAGGTGGCCCGGTTCATTTGGACCCCTTCTGAGCATTTTTCTTCGGCTGCGATCATTGCGGCTGGTACTTCATCCTAACATCACTTGTGCAACAATTTTTAGGCCAATACCTACGTTGAAAATTGAACACCGCCGTCATTGATGTTCGTGACATCCAATCCCCTTTTCCCCTTGAAGGTGTGAAACTTCTCCTTCATTGCTTATGATAGGGATTTCTCCCCATCTTTGTTGAAAAAAGTGGTCAGATCCTCTCCTTCTTTCAGTAGCCCTATGATCTGTGCAATCAATGCAATATCAATTGAAACTGGTGGGTCAAGCCATAATGTCCCTCCATAAACGCAGTTGAGCAGTAACTTAACATAGGCATTTATTTCCAGGATGTGTCCAAAGTGTGGAACCTCCAATAGGTTCAGTATTCTTGAATTCTCGAGTCCTCTTTCCCAAATCTGTGTTCCAACAATAAAAATCATGTTCTCGATGCACTCTTAGCATATAATTACTTTTCCCTAGCCAGATCAGGAAACTTTTGTTGATATGTGATATTGTGATCCACAAAATTGAGAGTGGCAACCTTGCCAAGCATGTCTCCTTCCACACTTACACCAGGTGGGATTGGTGATGTTTCAAGTGGGTATTTCCCATCTTCTAATACTTTGACTTGAGGAGCATTGTCTTTCCTCAGTGGGATATAGTCCCTATGGAAGCTTTCTTGTGAAGTCGAAGTCGAAGATCTAGGTATTTCCTCAACATTTTGTGAAACTAATGGTTGTTTCGATTGCTTTCGTGTTGTTTCTGATGGCGCTCCAATTTTTGGCAGGACCATTGTTTCGTGCAATAGGATTCTTACTTGCTCTATGTGTGTCTGTGATGGTGCGTTTTATTTTGGCTCCGAGTCTCTCTAGTTTTCTCTATTTCACTATGGCTCTCTCTCACTTGCATGCATCTTTTAGTAACAATGATGCACTCTTAGCAAACTTCAACTACTTTTGTGCCTCCTTGCTAGCTATTCATGTCTCTTCACACCTTAACTAACTTGTCCAATCCATCAACGAGCTTGATGAATGGTTAAACAAATGAGGATTTATTACCAATTCCGTTGTGTGATTTATGCCTCGTACTGCTATTCTATCATGATATTTGGAGGCTTTTACCATTTAAGATTATACAATGTCTTTATGACCTATCATTCCTACTTCGTAGTCATCGTTTCCTTACTTTAATTCATTTTAATGGTCTTATCATTATTATACTGCACAACTATTTTTGCTTCTGTGTTTGCTTTTTCGCGGTCTTTTGCTTCTGTGTATGCATGATAATCATTCCTTCTGCGCAATTTCTTATGCCTTGTACTCTATAATCTTTTTCTTTTTTCTATGTCTACTTTTTATTTATTTTTCTATGTTTTTCCTCCATACTATAGTACAGTTACTATGGTACATGTGTTCTGTCACAACCCAGATTCTTACGCAGACTGTCGGTCGTCTCTATAGAGTTTCATCCACCTTCCATTCACCATCCCTCCAAGAACTTCTCCATTCAGGGTTTCCAACTGCGCAACACCTACCTCTGTCACATGTTTAATTACATAAGGTCCCAACCAATGCATTTTAAACTTCCGTAGATGTTGCATAAACTTACTGTCATAGAGTAATACTAAGTCCCCCACTTGGAACTTGTTTTTTTTAATGTTTCCATCATGCCATGCCTTTCTCTTACCTTCTGAACTTGTGATGGAAACCTATGACAAATCAATCTTCCTCAAGTTGTACCATTTGTGATAATCTCTCCTCTACTACACATGAGTCTGAAATATTAGTGATCATTGCAACGCATAGGATAGGTAGAATAAACTACATTAGCATTATCACTTCTATCCCATAGACCAACCTGAAAGGTGTCTTCCCTGTAAACTTTTTATTTGTAGTCATGTAGGCCCATAACACTACAGGAACTCTTAAGTCCCAATCATCCCTTCCTACATTGTAGATATTTGTTAAAGCATTCTCCAGGATTTTATTAAAAGCTTCCACTATCCCATTGGCCTGAGGATGATACCACGGGGTACTCTTTTGATGATGAATTTGAAACTCCTCGATCAATGTTGCAATTGTTTGATTCAAGAAGTGTGTTCCCTGATCACTGAGTATTATGCGTAGACATCCAAATTGTGTGACTACGTTCTGAAATAGAAATCGTGCACGAGTATTCGCAGTGCAGTATGTGACCGGTGTTGTTTATTCCCATCTTGTCAAATACTCTATTGCAGTGATTATGTACCTTTCTCCTGATCTTCGTTCCTGTGGGTTGATTGGCCCCACAAATTCTATTGAAAATTTATCAAACGCTTGCAATGCAACCTGTGGATTTAAAGGCATATCATCCCTCCTGGATGGATTTCCCACTCTTTGACATACATCAGATGACTGGAAATATCCCTTAGCATATTTATGAAGTGTGGGCCACCAGAGCCCTGCAAACAAAATATTTTGTGCAGTTGATTTCCTTGCATAATGTCCTCCTACAATCCTGTCATGCACTTCTGCGAGTATCGTTGGTCCTTCATGTTCCAGCACACATCATCTCAATATTCCATATGCACCCAACTTATGTAAATTCCTTGCAATAAATTGATAATATGTTGATTTCACTACTAATTGCTTCTTCTACACAATTGTCATGTCTGATGGATCCATTCCTATACTTAGAAACTATATGTTGTCCGTGAAGTAATCATCCACCATTTTGACTGCAAATAGCTATGCATCTGGTAAGCTATCATCTAAATTTCCTACATCTTCCCCCGATAATAAGCGTCATAAATTATCTGGCCCTGCATTCAACTTCCTTGGTTTCATTACAACCTCAAAATCATATTCCTAAAAACACCAATATCCATCTTCATATTCTACACCCCAACATTGGCTTGTTCACTAAGTATTTTACTTAAAAAAGGTTTGTGTACATATTAAAGTGAGAACCCAATAAATAATGTCTAAACTTCTGCATCACATATACCATTTCCAATCCTTCCCATTTTGTGGCAGTATAATTCTTCTCTGCTATAGACAGCTTCCTTCTTGCAAACACAAATGGATGATATAGGTCTCCTTCCCTTGGTGTAGATAGTATTGCACCCAAATATATGGACGATGCATCTACATGAACATGGAAATCCTTGTTCCGATCTAGAAAGATCAAAATCGATATGGTCACTATTTTTTGTTTCAAGGTGTCCAAACCCTTTTAACAATCCTCGTTCCACTGAAACTTCACTTCCTTCTTCAACAACTTTTCCATAGGTGTTTTGATCTGTGCATACCCTTTGATAAACTTCCTATAATATCTTGTGTGAGCCAGAGTTCCCCTTAGTTTTCTGATTGATGTAGGGGGTTCCAAATCTAGAATCACTGCAATCTTGGTTGGATCCACGAGTAATCCTTGCTTGCAGACTACATTTCCCAACAAAATTCCAAACAGTGTGCAAAAAATACACTTCTTTAAATTCAACGAAATATGACATTGTCTACACCTATTCAACATTAGCCTGAGTACTTCTATGTGACCCTTCAGTATGTTGAACAGAGTCCAATTTTCCAAGTATATTTCAAGGAACTTATGAAAAAAATCCTTCAATGTTGCAACCACAACTCTGGAAAACACTGCAGGTGCATTTTTCAGTCCAAATGACATTATTGTATACTGATAACTACCCCACTCTATCGAAAATGTGGTCTTGTACCAGTCTTCCTGTGCAATTTTTATCTGATGGTACCCTGAGAATCAATCTGTGAAATACTAAGTCTCTTGGCCTCCTACATTCTCTAATACCTCATTTGTGAATGGTGTTTGGAATGGTTCATGTAAATATGCATCATTCATCTTCCTCAAATCCATGCAAATCATAATTCCTCATGTTTTCTTGTCTTGCACTACCATTGGACTAATCCACTCTAATTCCTCCATGGGTTCAATGATTATTACATCCAACATCCTATCTATTTTGGCTTTCACCTTTTCCTTGTACTTCAGATTAAATTAACCTATAAGGTCTCTGTTGCACTGGCTTAGCACATGGTTTCAATAGAATATTCATCTCACTTACGTCCCCAACTATCCCCTTCATCTCTGAAAATTTCCTTGGGAATAGTTCTTGGTATTGACACAGTGTTGGCAGCCCTACGTAATCTCTCTATTTGAACAATAAACAACACTTTTTGTAGCTGCCTTCACTTCATGTTATCATTTTAGGATGATTGTTGGGTTATAAAATATGTTTGATTATTCTTTTATATTTGCGTTTTCATTCTTGATTCATGACTGAAAGCATGAATCAAGCATGGAAACTTAGTTTTGTATTATATCCCTATTTAAAACATGCTTTTAAAGGTTCATTGTGCTTACATCTACTTCATATTTAATACTTGAATGATTTTCCTTTTTGAGTTTGTTGAATGTCGATATAATACCAAATGTTGATTCGCATTTGAATTGTAAACATATTTATCTGAACCCTTTGCAAATCGACTATAGACATTGCAAGACATGGGAATTAATGCACAAGCATCGTGTCTTGTACTTGATCTTTGGCTTGCAGAGTGAATTGACAAGATTTTATTATGAGTTAAAGGATTTGTTTTATGCTCTATACTCGAGGTGTTCATTACCAGGAGTGTTCAAACTTTGTGACCGAAACCTTCATGTTTATACTATGATCGCACAAAAGTTTTTCTTGTTTTGTTTCCATTTTATCTGCTCAGACTTGTCCCTTTTACTTATGCCATCTAAACCTACATCTAGCTTGAGTCGCCCATGTTATAGTCTGGTCATAATTTTAATGGCTCATGTTGTCCGAATAGAGCTGAATGTCTCTCAAGCATTGTTGTCTCATGATGATGCGGTCAAGGATTTGAAAGGCCAGGGTTGGGATACTTTCATTAAGAGGTTTGAAGAGTATAACCTTCCCATGGATAAGGAATTCGCACAAACATTTGATGGATATAGAGCGAAGGTTGGATATATTCAGTGGGAGGTGACTGAAGAGTTTTTGAGCGAAGCCACAGGGATTCCTCTCACCGGTCAGAAGTGGTTCAAGAATTCAAAAATCGAAGAAGTGCCTTGGGGCCTCTTCGTGACCTCCAGAAAGATTGATTTTTGTAAGAAAGGTATTCCTGTTTATCTGCTTAAGGTTAGATGGCATGGTCTCTTATCAATTATTAAATAGTTTATAACCTGTGAGGGCCGTTATCGCTTGGTTTTTCTTTATCATGTGTGGTTGTGTATGCACTTTATAGGTTTCCATTTGAATGTGTTGTTTTATTTGTTGAGTTTGTACAAGATGTCTAAAAGATACAAGAAGAAGAGCCTCGACTCTAGCCTCTTTCACCATGGATTAATGAAAATGTCGTTGGTTCATCATTTGACAGCCCTGGGTGATGACTGGGATGGGTTCTTATCCCGAAACGGTTTTTCTACAATCATTCCTATAGAAACCCCTATGCTGGATAAGTCTCTGAAAAAGAAACAGTTTGAGTTCTCAAGTAACGAGCCAGAATCTTTGAAGAAAAACCTTCGTGATGAAGAAATACCTAGTCACTTTTCACATGGGCAATAGGATGTTGGGTCTGAGTTAAATAAAACCCCTATGCATGAATTAATTATTGGCCATAACACTACTATAAAATCCGATAGAAAAAACCCTTGCAAACAGTGAAAACAAAAGCACGCAATGTTAGGGTTCAAAAATAAAAGATATGGTCATCTCTTTTCAAGAATTTTGAGGAATCGATCTAAGCCTCATTTGAGCTCGATCGACCCAATAGAGATCAATGAGGATTTAGATCCCAAAATTGAAATGTTTCTCACAGAAGAAGATCCAAATTGTCATAAATCGGATCCTAATCAGCCATACGACTTTGTTAACAATATTCCACCGTGTCTCAAGGATAAAAGTGAGTTCACTGGTATCAGGCTTGGTCTAGGGAAAGTGACAGGAAGCATTGATGCAACCAGTCTTGATTGTATGCCCCATCAACAGATAGTGCATTATGAACTCTGCCTACGTTGGATCGAACGATATTATATTGATATTCCTATTCTCTAAGTTCGAATTAAATCGCTAGCAAACCACAATGAATTACTCATAAAAGAAAATCGTGAACTCGGAGAAAATGAATAAAGACAAGCCAAACGTCTTAAGAAGACATGCAACATTGTGATAAAGAATGCAGACAGTGTGAATGCCATAATCAATTCCAAGCTATCTTGATCCATGTTTAGTCATTGGTTTAAATGGTAAAACAATTTTTTCCCTCTTATTACAGTCATGATATTTGTTTTGAATCAAATCGGTTGAAATTAGATTTATTTTTCCAATATAAGACTGGCTACAAAATCTCACGATTCTGTAGCCAAGTCATTTTTATATAAAATTTAGTAATTAGTTGTTAATAAATTATCTAACTTGTTCCTATTTCATTTTTCAGGACATGGTACATCTGATGTTGATTTTATGAGGTGGAACATGTTCAATCTAGTTTATTAGTATCTCCTTTTTGTGTCTTTTGTAAATAGAAAAAAAAAAAAACTTTCATAAATTTTTTAAGATACAATTTGATCATGAGTGGTTGTAGGCCCTCCATATTTGTAATGTTTTGATCTTATGAGATTTGATCCTATCTTGGGAGATAGTAAGTTGAGATTTCAAAAACTCTTTAAATACTCTCTATTTTGTAAATGAAAGGCATCTTGGCCTGGAACCAAAGATGGACGAATGATTTCCCAAGACTTAATGAAACATCGTACAACATTTTGGCTTTAGTCCTTTGTTAATGGTGTTTCATTAATGTTTCGTTTTATTTAATCCTAGTGCATTAATATGTCTTGTAGTTTTAGACTCAATGATATGTTATGTTTCAGGATATTCACGCTATAAATATCGTTCATAATTAGTTGTTCTAGATATTAGCACTGTGATCATCTTTTCAATTTAAATATCATGATTTATCTTCGATGTTTAGTTGAACAATAAAGTGAATGTATTACATTTAGATTTTTTTTAGTGTAATTATTTATGATCATAAGATCACAGAATTAACATGTGTTCCTTATTTTGTTTCTAAAAATCCTCACTGCCAATACATTCTATGAGTTTATTTAGAACAATTTTAGTATAAGTCTATTGCATATTTATCCCGTAGACGTGGTTGTTGGATGCTCTTGATTCATATAGAGGCACGGACACATCAGACAAACTAATATCGGGTTAGCTCTTTTGTGTTTCCATTTTTTGTCGTTTATATATTAGCGGAACCAGAAAGTGTAGATTGGCTTTGACTATCTGTACATCTGTGTTTCATAGTTTAATTAATTCAAGTTTTGTTAGATTTATAGAAAGAAAACAAAAAAAATATGTAAATGTTCTTTCTTTATCTGCTTCTCAAAAACAATTATTTTTGTTCGACAACACAGGTATTCCAACAGAGGACGAACACCTTCAGTAACCACTCACATAACCAGATCAAAGATCAACACACCGATGTTTTCACGTGGTAAAACCCCTACGGGGAAACATCCACGGCCCCAGCCAACGCGGCCACTTGGAGCAATTTATTAATGCAAAGAAAGAGATTACAGAGAGATTTTACAAGAGAGTTTCTCACAATCGATCATCGGCAAATGACCCTCCATTCTCTTTAAATAGAGATCATGGACCAATCGGGTGTTAAGCCACGGATCAATGGCCGTTAAGATCGAGGAGAGTATGAACC
>ML778114.1:258616-315482 GCA_009831015.1 Picea engelmannii | reverse complement strand
AAAAGATTACAGAGAGATTTTACAAGAGAGTTTCTCACAATCGATCATCGAAAAATGACCCTCCATGCTCTTTAAATAGAGATCATGGACCAATCGGGTGTTAAGCCACGGATCAATGGCCGTTAAGATCGAGGAGAGTATGAGCTGTCGGATCACTCTATGTCGAGAACATATCGTGATCGTCGGATTGCCTAACTACAAATGCATACTAGTGCATACTAAAGAAACACACTTTTACCTAACGACATATTAGACCAAGTAGATCTTAACTAACTCCTAAGTGTCTAAATATCCTAACAATTTTTACCTTGATTTCGTAAGTTTCTAGTAAAACTTGTGATCTGTAAATGTTGTTCATAAGTGAGATTTTTATGTTTTCTTTTTCTATGTAAACACATTTACAATAGTTATATCATAATATGTATATATTTAGTATATTTTTTTAGCATTAGTTAATTCTTTTAGGATTTTAGATTGGTTAACGGAGCCATTAAACCCGTCAGAACAAGTCACACCAAACGGCTTGGGTTACTTAGACAACCCCGGACTGGATTTGTTCTTCCAGTTGACGAACAGTCAATTTTTCCCGTCAACACACAACAAGTCCGCAATATTTTCCATTGTATCATCACTTCAGTAATCCCCTATCTGCGCAAACTATGGGTTCTCTATCGTCCCAATGTTTATTTTACGTGTCTATATTGGTTGTGTGTACGCATACTCAAATTATAGTCCTTCTACTGCCCGTTCTCCTTTTGTTTCAAGTACTTTCACATTCTTGTGATCTTCTTCATCTTGTTCTTCCTTAGACACATTGTAACACTCCAATAACTCATGGATAGTCATAGTAGCCCCGTGTGCACCACATATTGGTACTACCTCCATCGGCCCTTCTTTTGAGAAGATATTAGTTCGAATAGCCGGAAGAACTGCATCTATTGATGGAGATTCATGTTCAAATGTAAATGTGACCTTGAACCTCTGAGTCAATTCATCCCAGTTGGTTGTCTCTCTACGCATTTCCAATTCCAAATACTCATTCTTCGGAATTGTATATAGTGTGTGTATAAATATGTGCGTCCATTTTGTCTCTGGTACTGAACTCTATAAGGTTTTTCACTGCTCAACGAGACCTTCTAGATCACTTTCCTGTATATACTTCTGCACAATAATTTCTACCTCAATTCCAAACCTGACTTGAATTAGTCTTCTACACTGTGACCAGTCTTCCATGCCCTCCCTATGTGCATCCCACCATCTCATTGGAGTTGCTTTTAAGACAACATCTAGTTCCAACAGTCTTTGTTTTTCAGGTACCTACAATTCAAATTATTTTTCAAACAATTTTACATCAGTCAATCCAGCATACTTGGGTGGATCACATAACTTTGTTCCAATCTGGCGCAAGGATTGGGTCATGCGTGCACACCATCTATTTGATACTTCATGCATCCTTTACTGCCAATGCTCTAGACCTTCCTCGAGTATGATGCACACGAACTGATACTTCTCCAACTTAGTGCACCATCTGTAGTGGGGTTAAAATAATCATCCATCTGTGAAGTCATGTTATACAAGTTGTCAATTTCATTTCTTCTTGTTGGATCTATGTATCTATTTCCTTCTGTTGGGTCCAATGGTGTAGTAACCTTCAAATATCTGACTTCAAATATCATTTCTCTCTGCTTTAGATTAATGATTTTCTTATTATCAAATGCCCATTTTAGTCCCATCGATGTTGGATAAGGATGACTGTCATCTATGATCTAAATAACATCAAAGTTTTCCACACTGTTCACCCCATCTATGTTCATTGGTACTCCTGTCAATCGACCAATCAATACCATCTTGTGTTGATTCACGAGCCTTAACTAAACAGGAGACCAGACCAGCTTGTGTTTTCCCATCATCTCCCATGTTTTCTTAGGCATTGCATTCACATCAGACCCCAAGTCCAAGATAACATTATCCACATCATATTCCCCAATTTGTGCATTGAATCCAAATTATTCGTTGGTCCTCCTTCTACGTAGTACCTGATTCACCACCCTTTGTGCAATGCGAGTTTCCCTTCCTTGCATGCAGTGATCGACCATATCATATAGTGCATTGAGCATAGTTTCATATTTCATCATTGTTACACATTATTTTGGTCACCCCAGTGATCAACTAACCATATGTTCATGACTCACTTCCATGTTAACTGAAAACACTAAGAGAGACTTTCTCCATGAGAAAAGTGGATTATCTTTTCTTCCTTAAAAACTATGTCAAAGGAGATCGTTGCACCTTGCTCTATGCTTGGGGTGCGATGATTTTTTATCATTGCATGTTGCACCAAATATGGACTGTGGCATCGTCATAGGCTGCCTGTTCATAGGGTGTGACGATGCTTAAACAAGGGAAAAGTAAAATTCATGAATGTTCTAGAAGGGAATCTTCTAGAAGATCAGGTGGCCTCCAATTGGTTTGGATCTTACTCGCTTCTATGATTTATTGAGATCATCCTAATCTACTCATCCATCCCTCTTTCACCCTATATAAAGAGGGATCTCTTATGGAAAAGGATAAGGCTTTCTTATGCATGAAGAATTATGCTATAGATTATACTAGAGATAGCTTTGCTTTAGCTCTCTAAGTCAGATTGTGGATCTTCTTCATCAAAGGAATTGGAGCAAAGGTGTGTGTGTTGGAGAAAAGAGCCATTGGAAGGGACCTTGCAACATCAAGGAATGGGTTGTATTCTCCACTTCCATTTAATATAATGCAGCAATACATTTCTTCCCTATAAAGGTGTCTTTACCTTTATTATATAACTCCTTGATCTTATACATAGAATTCATTGGAATATATATATCTTTGTTCTCTCTATTTTTTGGTGTGGGCTTCTTAAATAGGTTCACCATCCTACAAATCCAAATATGGAGAGACAAGGACAACACTAGCGAGGATCAAGCATCATTTAAAAGGTATGTCATTTGTCCCTCTTTGAACTAGTTTATATGACAATGAAGTCTAAGGTGAAGTTTGTATTCTGCCTTGTTTTGTTCTAGCTTCCTGTTGAAGTTGGGGAGATTAGTTTGTGTCCACACTTACCGATTTGTCTGATAACAGTCATCTCTATGTAACTTATCAAGAATTCTTTTAGAGTTATTACCTTCCCAGTTGGTTTCTTTGGCACAATGTAACCATTGACAAGTGGGATAGATGATGTTGATGCTCCCCAATCCTATCCAAGTACCTCTTTTTTGGCCCTCTGATATGTCTCATTTTCCTACTAAGGATCAAATGTTGGCATAGGTCCTGCAGACTTCCTTACCCATTGCTCAGCCTACTTCCCTCCATTCGTCATATCAACCCCTTTCCTCGCTCCTCCGCACGTAACAACTACTATTCTTGGTCCTTCGTTCAATTTTTCAGCTGATATCTTATGTACATTTTGATTTGGATTCTAGTTTTTATTTCCTCTTGCCTGTCATTTTGCAACGAGTTGAGGACAATATTTTTTCGAAGGGTACAATGCTCTACTATGTGTGCATGTTTTACACATATTTGGGAAGTCGTGGGCTAAGTGTCCCAGTTGATTACAATTGTAAAATATAATCGGTCCTCTTCCTCCTCTGCCAAAATTTCCTCTATTCCCTAGATTAAAGCCTATTTGATTATTATATTGTTTACCACCTCCTTTTTTCACAACATTCTCCTCTTGAATCATGCTCATATATGTATTGTACTCCCTCATCACTTCGAACATGTGACAATCCCTCTCTTCATGTCCGACAGACTTGCAAAAATTGCAGAATAAGTTCCTTGGGGTACTCTGATACTTCTGTAGCAATGGACATTTAGTCATATGATGCCCCCATTTCTTATGTATTTCACAATATCCCACTCTTGGTAGTCTATTCAGTGCTACAGTCACCAGATATTGCACAAATGTTGGGTATTTGTCCTTGTGGTGGCCTTCAGTCCTACACTTGGTACACCAAACATGTTCTCATTTCTCCTTCTATTTTGTGAGTTCTATCAGTTGGATCATCAATGCATCCAACTGCATATGAACTTGTGCCATCCCTCCACTCTTTCCTACAGGGGATGCTTCCAACTTCATTGTGATTTCCAAATATTCAGGCTAAGACGCAACCTTTTCTTGAATCAACAGTTTGAGAATGTATAGTAGAAGTCTTGCAATAAACCATTCTTGATGTTGTTGATCCAGAATATGGAAATTCAATCTACCCATCATATCCTTGAATCTTTTATCGAAATCCCATATCGACTCATTTTTCACCTATTTGATTTCCTTGAGATATGTGATATTCTATGACTCGGACTTTGGTTTCTTGAACTCCTTTAAAAATGCTTGTCTTATTTCTGCCAAATTCCTGTCTTTTCCTGTAGGCGTGGTACTATGTAGCTTCATGAAATAGACTAATGCATGGCCTCTAAATGTCATTGCTAATTGTGCAATCTTCATAGCCTCATCCTGGACATTCTTTGCAGCCCAAATTGTCTCGCAAACAAATAGACTTTGTTATGGGTCCTCTGACCCAACTCCCTAGAACTCAGGAAGTATGAGAGTGTTTTCTACCCCTTCCATGTTTCTCTATGTAGTACCTTCTCTTGGAAATGTTGGTTGACTCTGACTCTACGCATTTCTTACACTGCTCTGATTGCTACTACCATGTACTCCCTTGCTAACTATGAGTGCTTTCGACAAGTCTTCAATTGTTATTTATGATTGTGGTGACACACATGGGGTCATGGATTCGACACAGGAACCAGATTGAGTAGGACTTAATGGATCTTATATTATGGGATTGGACTGGAACTCCTCTTCCTCTCCTCTTATGTGTGGTATCTCCATGATTTGGAGTATTGCGCAAGGTCCTCTCCCCTATGGATCATTGTGTGTCTCTCCTTTCTTAGCCCCATTATTTCGCCTCTTGTAACTCCTTCCTCTGTGCGGTTCTCCAAACTCGTCTTCTTCCTTTGGTCAGTTCTCTGCATCCTTAGTCCCTCCCTTCTTTCTTCATTTCTTCCTTGATTCTTTCCTATCATCATAATACCCTCTTTTCATCCCCCGGTTCCCCTACGTGCACAAATCCCCTTAGCATACAGACTCCATTTTCATCATGAACTTGTCACACAAAAACATCTTTATCCACGTACCTAAAGATTTCATGAACCTTCCACGCAGACCTGTGAAGAATTCCCTTTCTACAACAATGTATGATTGGGTGCAATCTATTGCAAATTCTGTAATATATGCTCCTAATATATTATCCAACCAGAAATCAACTACACGAGAAGTTTGATTTCTTACAGAATCCAATTGTCTTACCAACTCAGGAGTCCAATTCCTCAGTGTTGTATTTTGTTACCTTCCATTATTCTCTACTAATCTTTCTAGCCACTCAGTCAGAATAATTGGAAATTCGCCAAAGAAAATTTCATGCAGCTTTGTATACACATACCTTTGCATCCATTTCTCGTCACTCATCTGAGGGTTTCTATTCTCTTTTCGAGAAAACACTTGTTCCTTTCTTTCTAACCATTCTGAAAATTCTTTCTTAGTCGGCCTCCAAAACGTTCCCTCAATCATAGATTTTGAATCCTGACAATGGAACCATTTGTTGGCATTGTGTGCGGTTGTAAGACCCTAGGTTCGAGTTATCTTTGACCAACAAAACCATTGAGACACTGGCCCTCACAAAATCATTTAAATGCAGGTGAAGTCTCCCCCGGGGTATCTATTAAGGCTACAAGAACCAGGTTTCTGCAGTAGTGGGGGAATGGGAGGTTATCATTATATTCATTCTTTCTTATTGGTTATGTGCATGTTGATTTGTATTTGTTATTTTTTTAGCTACTTAGTGAATTCAATTTCATATTACCATTATATTCTAGATTACAACATAAACCCATTACTGTAACAGTTGTAACTATTGCACAATGATTATACATAAGACAAATATATTCTAATATGCATACAGGAAGAATCCATGATCAAAGACATAAAATACAACAACATAGTAGTTAACATGGTTCACCCAACTCTGGGATACATTCACAATGGTTGGATTCTTTATTATGCTTTTGTTAATCGTCTCAGGCTTGTGCACTACTCTTACAAAGATACATCATGGTTATCTTCTCCTTTACCTAGCCTAGCCACTCTGAAGTGCAAGTCTCTCTCTCTCTCTCTCTCTCTCTCTCTCTCTCTCTCTCTCTCTCTCTGCATCATCTCCTTAACATTTAGATATATAATCTTTCCTTCTCATCCTATCCTATCACTCTTCTTACTAAAACGAACTCTCAATTTCTTGGAATAGATTCCACAGTACCACTCAAGAAGAACCCATACTCTCCCAACCCATTACATATTTATACATAAATTCTAGGTCTTAAAACCCTACTTTTCCCATCCCAAAAACCCTATTACAATTCAAGATAACTCAATTTAACTTGATGTTTGGGATTCTTTTCCTTCTTTGACACCTGCATGTTCCTTTTGCACTCTGACTACTTTCCTTCCTGCTTTACCGTGTCCTTCTATCTTTAGCATGTCGGGTTGTCATCCTTCCTTTTCGTCCTCTTTCTTCTCTTGCTTGATTCCCTTATTTATTTATCTACTTTTGTTCCTCTTCTTTATTCCTCTTACTTTGTGTTGTTCTCCTGGATGTGCCTCAACTACGCACTCCAAAATGCATTTCCAACACATTGCCTTTCCTGAACCCTTGCTACTGTAAATACCTGTCCAACCTTGAGTACCATGCTCTAGGGGATTTCTTGAGACCATACAATGTTTTCTTCAACTAACAAACATAATCTTCTTCTTCTAACAGTTGAAATCCTTCTAGTCACTCGATGTAAACTTCTTCTTGTAAATACATGTTTAGGAAGGTTGGTTTCACATCCATATGATATACCTTGATCGTCTTTGAACACGCATAAGCCAAGATTAATCTAATTTCTTCCATTCTGGAAACCGAGGAAAAGGTTTCTTCGAAGACTATTCCCTCAACCTGGGAATATCCTTTGCATACTAACTTTTCTTTATTTTTGGTTACCTATCCATTCTCATTCAACTTGTTCTGAAATACCCATTTTGTGCCAATCACGTTCTAAAATACTTAGATAATTTAGTGATCCATTTTTTCTTGCATAGCCTTGATCCAATGTTCATCATTGTTTGCTTCTTCAAAAATTCTTGGTTCAATTGTGGATAATAGTGCTATATGTATTTGTTCCAGTGAACGAATTCTTCTTCGGGTTTCAACTCATGCATCCTTGTTCCCAATAATTTGTTATGTTGGATTATTCTTTTGTACTCGTCGGCTACATGTTTTAGGAATCAACTGAAGGTTTTGTTGGTCATCTTCCTCTTTCTCTGCTTTGGGATGCTCTTCTTCACCTTCTACTTCTTATACTTTCATTTCTTCTTCTTATTCATACTCTTTTGAATATTTGCTTCCTTCTCTGGCATTTATACATTTGTCTCATAAATATTTATATTGATGATTTTCACTATTTTTTTTATTCTTAGATTGAAGCATTTGTATGCCCTACTTTTTCTTGAGTACCCAACAAAAATTCCTTTGTCAACTTGGGAATCAAACTTTCCAAGCCTGTCATCTTCTCTTTTGATGTAGCATTTGCTTCCAAATACTCTGAAATGCTTGACATTGGTTGATATTCCTTTACATAGCTCATATGGGGCCTTGTCGTTTTTCTTTCTAAGAATTCCTTTGTTTTAGATATGAAATACTGTATGAATTTCTTGTGGAAAAAAGATGTTATCTAACTTGGAATCTTTCAACATGGTTCTATCCATTTCATGTACTGTTTTTTTCTTCTGTTCAATGACTCCATTCTATTGAGGTATCCTAGCTGTTGAGAATTGACTTTTTATTCCATGTTTACAGAAGAAGTCCATGAATTCCTTTGATCTGAACTCTCCTCCATTGTTTGATATTAAAAATTTGATTTTCAAATCCATTTCATTCTCAACAATATCTTTGTATGTCTTGAATTGTTCAAATTCCTCTGACTTTTTCTTAAGAAATCTAATTGCGTTCATCCTTGTATAATCATCAACAAGTAGCATGAAATATTGTTCACCTTTCAATCCCTTTGTTCTCATAGATAAATATGTACAATCTCCAATGGTTTTGTTGTATTATACTCCTTTGATTTGAATTTGGTCCTGGTTTGTTTTCCCTCCAAACAATACTTACATAAAGTATCTATTGGTTTTGAAATCATAGGAATATATCTTACTATTTCCTTTATGCTAACTTCGACAAGGTTTTCAAAGTTCATGTGACCCATTCTTCTATGCCAAAGCCAAATTTCATTTTATTTTCCCAAACATCATCTTTATTTTCCAATTTCATTCAAGACATATATGTTGTTTGGAGTTCTCACTGTTGTAGCAACTAGATTTCCAGATCCTTATTTCCTTATCTAACATTTCTTTGAGTCAAAAATAAGTGTGTGTCCTTGATCACACATTTGACTGACAGTTAACAAATTGTGTTTCATATCTTCAACAAGTAGAAGATTTTTTGCTTTGGAATTTTTGTTTCCAAGCCTAACTGTGCCTCTACCTATGATCTTGGTTGAGTCATCATTTCCAAATGAAATTGATCCATCTTTGTCTTTCTTCAGAGTTAGAAACATATCATTTTCACCTTTAATATGCTTTGAATAGCCATTGTCAACGTACCAATCTGTTTTCATGTGTTTTCCTATAAAGCAAGTCTTCATTCTTCAAAGTTGAATCGATTCTTTTTTCTCATGCATATATTTTACGGTTCATGTATACTTTTGTTGATGTTCTGCTTTGATTCTTTTTAAGGGAATGTCAATCTAAAATCTCTAGCTATGTACCCAAAATTGTTACACTTATAACATTCTACTTCATCCTTCAACCGGAACAAATTGTTATAGTTTTGGGTATGTGTTTCCTGAGATTTTTTTATGTCACTCATTCTAGAGTGGCTTTCATAACCATCTTTGTTATTGTCATAGGCTCTGCAATTTACAGCTTTATAATCAAAATTATTGCACTAATAACATAAACCAAGAAAAATGGTATGACAGCTAACTGAAGAGGTTCTTCCGAATGGTGTTTCTCTTCTGAATCCTTCTTCTTCATGAGATATTTCTATTGTTGACTGCTAAACTTTGAATCTTCAAGGTGGTTTTGTTCCTCTATAATCTTCTTCCTGTTTTTTCCTGTATTCTTCCTTCTCGATACTACCTTTGACGATTTATGCATAGCTTCTTGGTTCTGTCCTTTTACAGCTCGAACCTTTTTCATTTTGAATTTGATGGTATCCTAGCCTAGACCTATCATGGTATGAATTTTGACTGTTGATGATATCATCCAAAATTTTGGTGCTATTTTGTTTCATATATTTATTCTATATATCCTTTCTTAATGAGACAATTTTGTCTTCCATCCTTTCAATATTCTTTTCCCTTTCTTCCAACTGGCTTATGAGCACTTCGTCGGTTCTTATGGCTTCTTCAATTTGGATTTTCAGGTTCACAATCACATGTTGATCCTTTTCAGAGTTAGAATTTTGAGTATCCTCTTTTAGCATAAGTAATTCTCCCTTGAGCGATTTGTTCTTCTTATTTTCTCTTCTTAGATTGTATATACCTTTGATTAGTTCTTCCATGAGATCCACTTATCCTTCTTTTTCAGAATCTTCTTCAAAATATTCTTCAAAGTTTTTATAAGCCATAAAGAGAACATCTCTAGAGTCACTATCGTTATCATCCTCTTCATCTGATGAAGAATTTTCTTCTTTTGAGTAGAAATTTTTCTTTTGGAATTTATTTTTATTTCTTCTTTTGTTTCCCTTTTTATATTTCTTTTATTTATTAGAAGTTTTTTCTTCATCGTTGTATTTATTTTTATGAGGAAATTTATTATAAAAATGACCAATACCGACACAATTGAAACATTTTAATGGAAGCATACCTTTATATTTGTCAGTTCCTCTTTTCATCTTCCTTAGAAAGTTTTCCATTTCTTCATCATTTTCTAACTCGTCGCTACAACTATTAGTTGACTTTGAATTTTGGACCTTCTTCTTCTTTTCTTTCTTGTATTCTTTGAATGTTGCTTCCTTTGTGAATGGTTTATCCTTTTATGTTCTCATCTCATAAGTTGTGAGGATTCCCTGCAACTCATCCATGCTCATTGTAGCGAGATTCGTTATTCCTTCTAGAACTGAGACCTTAGGATGAAATCTCATTGGGTGAGATCTTAGTGCCTTTTGAATGAATATTGATTCTTTCACTTCCTCTCCCAATCCTTTAATAACATTTACAATTTCATCAATTCATAAAAATTAATCTACAATACATTCATCTTCCTTCATCTTCAATTGTTCAAACTTGTCTCTGAAAGTTTGAAGCTTGGATCCATTTACTTTTGCATCTCCTTCATAAATATTTTGAATTTTATCCCAAATATCTTTTGCAGATTCACAATTCATAACTTTGACAAATATTGAATCAACCAAACTGCTTAGAATCGTACCTTTAGCCTTTGAATTGTTCTCACTGGGTTTATTTCTATCTTTGTCAGTTGGGGGAGTGGTTGGTGTTGTATATCCATCTATTACTGACTGCCAAACATCAAATCCTTGTGCCTATAAAAAGGTTTTCATCCTCTTACTCCAGAAGGCATAGTTTTTTCCATCAAACATCGTTTCCCCAATCTTAGCATATTCCATGATCTCCTTTCATTTGTTAGACTGTTTCTTGAAGGACCTACTCTGATACCAATTGTTGGAATACTGAGAGGGGGGGTGAATATGTATGAGCACTTTATTACCACTTTTAACCACAATGTGTATTCTTTAAATTTATGAGAAGTATTCAACAATTTTAACATTATCATTTAATGTATCACCATTGATATAAATCAACCATGAACAATAAGCAACCACAAATACACAGTACACCAGAATTTTATGTGGAAACCCAATACGGGAAAAAACCATGGAAATATTTTCTTATATGTCTGAATAAATGCATTCATAAGAAGCACCAACTTCCTTATTTTCCAGCTACAACTGGAAGGAGGCTCCAACCCCCTAGTTTTCAAGCTCCAACCTAAAGGAAGCTCCAACTCCCTAATTCTCCAACTACGACTGGAAGGAGTCTCCAACCCCCTAGTTCTCAGGCTCCAGCCAAAAGGAAGATCCAACTCCTTGATTTTTTGGCACCAACCCAAAGGAGGCTACAATGCTCTTTCCTTGCCCCGTCTAACCACCTAGAAATATAAATGTAGACAACCTGTCACTACCACTGAATCAATCAACCTATTATTGGTTTTTCATTGTCACTACCACAACCTGTCACTATTTTTATACTTCATCAACTATTACCACTCAAACCCTTATGCCTCAAACCCTCATACCAAGATCCACAAGAATGTCTACCAAATAAAATACTCATGAACTACTAGGATATTTATGTGTTGGAATACTGCAGAATATAGACCCTGACACACACAATAAACCATACCTCTCAAACTATAGCTGGCCTGATGGATTTGATCTTTTGAACTTCATATTTTTTCAATAGATATGCACCATGTGCTCTGTAAACTCGCATATGTCCATGCTCTATCCCACTGTGTCTCATAGATGTTTGTTCCCTACTTCCTCGGAAACTCGTCGATTTATTTGATTTTTTTTACATTTGTTTTTTCCTTCACTGAACTCTACGTATGTCTATGCTTCTATGAGTCCACAACTCATGAATGTCTTCACTCTCCTTCACTGCAACTTGTGGATAGCATCATGAAAACACTAGAACAGTAAGCTCAACTTCGTCCCTTCTTTAGATTTTCACCTTGTACAATATTTTACTGCAAATATATTTTCACTAAAAGAACAGAAAATATACAATGGAAAATACACACATTACACAGATATTTTTCCCCTGGAAACTCAAACTGGGAAAACCAGCATATTTTATCTTCATTCATTGTGATACATTTTTTACAATACAACATACATATAGGAGACAACAACATCCAAAACCCTAACCCAATGACCTATATTATCCAACAACCCTAATTCCTTAACCGAAAATAGAAAACCATTGACAAAAACCATGTGCCAAAATACCGCCCAACAATGGACACAAAAATCGAGGTGACGCGAAAAACAAAGTAAAAATGCGACAAGTTTCTCGAGGAAAAACAAATTCTCTGGGGCGCTGCCCCCGAACCCCTAACATTATCCCACTTGTTGTTTTCTTTGCATACAAGGGGTTATAGGGTTACATAGTCAACAATCCAGGGCATCAATGCCCATGGATCCTCTACACCAAGAGAACTTCTCAGTGCTCACAGATTTTGTTAATGAATCTGCAACATTCTTCAAAGTGTCCAACTTCATCAACAAAACTTTCTTTTCTTCAAGCATGTCTCTCACAAAGTGATATTGAATATCAATATGTTTTTTCTTTGAATGATAAGTCGGGTTCTTTGCCAAAAAAATTGCACTCTAACTGTCACAATCTATCCTTACAGTTTGTTGTACCAACCCAATAACTAAACACAATATTTGTAACCATATTGCTTCCTTACTTGCATGAGTGGTTTCCATGTATTCAACTTTTGTAGTTGAAAGTGCCACTACAGCCTTTATTTTGCTCATCCAACTTATTTCTCCTTCAAACAGGTTAAACACATACCCACTTATAGATCTCCTACAATCCATATCTCCGGCCCAGTCTACATCCACAAAACCATGTATGTCCAACACTCTATTCAATCCTAGTCTTCCTTGGTAACACAATCCATAGCTAGTAGTGCCACGCAAATCCATGAAAACCATTTTATTGTTGTCCAATGCTCCTTCGTTGGTTTTGACATATACCTTCTCAAAAGTCCCACTACATGTGCAATGTCTGGTCTAGTGCAAACCATTGCATACATCAAACTACCAACTGCACTCACATATGGAACACGAGACATGTCTTCCTCCTCTTCCTATGTCTTGGAACACTGATCCACAAATAATTTTACACCAACATGAATAAGGACCTTGACCGATTTACATTCCTGTATATTAAACCATTGGAATATTGTCTCGGCATATTTTCTCTGATTTAACCAGAGTTTCTTCTTTTTTCGATCTCTTTTAATTTCCATGCCCAAAATGAAATTTGAAGCATCGAGATCCTTCATGTCAAATTTAGAGGACAACTGAGTTTTCGCATCCTGGATAATCTCTTTGTTGTTTCCTATCAACAATGTGTCATCCACATACAAGACCAAATAAATCAAATGATCACCAATTAATTTAAAATACACACAATGATCCTCTTTGCTTCTTGTGAAGCCAAGTCCTAGCATACAAGTATCAAATTTTTGATACCACATCCTTGGTGACTTTTTTAAACCATACAGGGACTTTTCATCTTGCATTCCAGCTCTTTCTTTACCTTCATAGCAAAGTCTTCCAGCTACTTCATATAGATTTATTCTTCAAGATCCCCATGTAGGAATGTTGTCTTCACATCCATCTGTTTTACTTCAAAATCAAATACAACAACAATAGATAACAAAAATATTATAGATTTTAACTTGACAACAGGAGAAAAAATCTCACCAAAATCAATTCCCTCAACCTAGGAATAACCCTTTGCTACTAACCAAGCTTTGTCTTTCTCCACTTTTCCTTCTGCAATTAGCTTCTTTTTAAATACCCATTTCCTGCCAATGGGATTTCTTCCAGTTGGCAACTCCACTAGATCCCAAGCCTCATTCTTATCCAAGACTTCCATTTCTTCATCGATGGCCTTTTTCTAGAGTTTTCCATCCTCTAAATCAACTGTCTGCCTGTCGTTTCTAGGATCATCATCAGTAATAGACAAAGAAAAATTTGAACGGAAATCATATGGAGTATACCTTTCTGGTAGCCTTCTTTCTCGAACCGATCTCCTCAATACTAGAGTATGAGGATCTTCTTCTTCTCATTCATGTTCTTCTATAGAGTCTGATTCATCATCCTTTAAATCAAACTCTATTTTCTCTGGTTCTTCCTTAATTGGTAGGACTTCCCATTTAACAACATCCTTTATTTTGCTAAATACAACATCTCGTATATAAACAACCTTCTTAGTTTCTGGGTTCCAAAGCTTATAGCCTTTGAGACCATCTTTATACCCAATAAATATACACTTTTCATCCTTCTTATCTAGCTCACTCATGTTTTCCTTTGGAACATGAACATAGGCCTCACAGGAAAATACCTTCATATGTGTGAGAGAATTTTTCTTACCAGTCCATACCTCTTGTGGAGTCTTTTCATCCAGCATTGATGAGGTTGATCTCTTGACCAAGTAACATGCAATACCCACTGCCTCTACCCAAAATTATTTCCCTAACCTGGCACTATTGAGCATGCACCTTGATTTTTCCATCAGCGTCTTGTTCATCCTTTATGCAAATCCATTCTGTTGAGGTGTATATGGAGTAGTCTTCTGCTTTTCTATACCACACTTCTTACAGAATTATTCAAATTCATTCCCACGGAACTCATCCCCATTATCTGTCTTCGAAACCTTAATTATTTTCTCTGTTTGATTCTCAACAAGAGACTTAAACTCTTTAAACCTGTCAATGACTTCAGATTTCTTCCTAAGGAAATATATCTAAGTATTCCTCAAGAAGTCATCTATAAATGAGACATAGTACACTAATTTTCCCAATGATGGAACCGAAACATGTCGAAACACATCACTGCGAACTAGCTGTAAAATTCCTTCTTCCCTCGTTTCACTAGAGGGCAATATTACCTGATTCTGCTTTCCATAAACAAAATGTTCACAGAAATCAAAATACAAAGAGAAATTATACATACCTTCAACCATACCTTCACCATGTAGTAGTCGAAGACCCTTCTCTCTGATATGCCCCAGTCTTTTATGCCACAACATAACATTTTCTCCAGAGATTGTAGGATTCATTTCTTCTTCAACTCCAATATGAAAAACAATGGAACTATTACACCCATCACTGATAGTGCTTCCTTGCAGCTTATACAGAGTTCCAAACCGAACTCCCTTCAACAACATTGTTTCTCCTCAAACCATCTTACAGGTTTCCTTTTCAAATATTGTTTTTACCCTTGCATCGTCCATTTTTCTTACAGAAATAAAAATTTTGTCCAATCCTGGGATGTGCAGAACACCAGGTAGTGTTATAATCCTTCCATCTATGAGCCTCAACTTGAATTTTCCTCAACCTATGATTTTGGTTATCGATTCATCACCTAGGAAAACATTACCTTCATCATACCTTTCATATTCACAGAACCACTCTATGTGGGGAGTCATATGAAACGATGCACCTGAATCAACCAACCATACCTCATGATCTACATGTGTGCTTGAAGAATCCAAGTACACATCCCCTCCTTCTTCCTTGGAGGTCTTCTCTTCTATAGAAGGATATTCTTTGGATCCCTTCTTTTTCTCAACTTTGGATCTACATTGTTTCTTGTAGTGCCCTTCTTTTCCACATCTCCAGCATACCTTTACAAACTTTATGGGAGATTTAGATCTTCGCTTAGACTTAGATCTCCCACTTGAGGACTTAGATCTATTTCTTTCCTGGGAGTGTCCTCTTGCAAATAATGAATTTATGCTCTTTCCTTCCACGTTCTTCCATCTCATCTCCTCTGACAACAAGGATGAGACCATTTCATCAAACTTCAAGGAATTTGTATTACTACCTATGGCTACAACCAGACTATCCCACGAGTCTAGTAAAGAGCACAGTAAATGGATACACTTATATTCATCTGAAATTTTAATCTCAACATATACTAACTGACTTACCATGGTATTGAAGCCGTTCAAATTCTCTTCCATTGAGTATCCATCTCTCATCCTCAAGTTATACAACTTCTTTCTCAGGAATAGTTTATTTACTAGGAACTTAGACTGATACAACTTCCCCAACTTATCCCATAAATCTTTGGTTGTAGCTTCCTCTGACACATTTATTAATACGGAATCTGAGAGACACAGTCAGATTGTGCTCTTCGCCTTCTGATCCATATTTTTCCAGTCATCTATTGAAGTCCATGTAGGTGCATTACTTGGATCTACCACGATCCATTGATCTATGTCCACCAACAGATCTTCCATCTTGAGCTTCCACAACTCAAAAAATTTCCCATTAAACTTCTCAATCTCCATTTTCGAACTGTTCACCATTTCTTTTCACCTAAAAAATAAACACCACAAATATCCCACTGTAACAAGGCTTCTCACGATCCTGAGCCAAACCCTTGATCACAAAGGCATCCTCCTGAAGCCAACAAAACTCTGATACCAAATGTAGATTTTAACCTTGTACAATATTTTACTGAAAACAAATTTTCAATAAAAGAACAAAAAATATACAATGGAAAATACACACATTACACAGAGATTTTTCCCCTGGAAACCTAAACCGGGAAAACCAACATATTTTATCTTCATTCATTGTGATACATTGTTTACAATGCAATATAAATATAGGAGCTAGCGGCATCCAAAACCCTAACCCAATGACATGTATTAGTCAACAACCCTAATTCCTTAACCGAAAATAGAAAACCATCGGCAAAAACCATGTGTCGAAAAACCACCCAACAATGGACATGAAAATCGAGGAGACACGAAAAACGAGGCAAAAAATGTGACACATTTCCCGAGGAAAATAAAATTTTCTCAGGGGGCTAGTCGTGAAAGGAATACAACACATACCCAACACCTTCGGCTCCTGCAACTTCTTTCTTCACTAAACTTCATTGCCTCAAACTCACTGCGTCAAATATGTCAGTAGTACCTTCCAATAACACTTTACAACATAGATATTCAATGTTCTCAATAGGTGTTAATGAGAGTCTCTTGAAGTCTTATTTATAATTTCCAAGTGACTTCCTTTAGGGGATAGCTTGTAATTGTTTTACCCCTTTTCCTTGTTTTAGGGCTAACCCACACTCTCTTGTTGCAGCAACTTTACCCTTAATTAAAGTCTTGTTGCAAGTACGTTACCCTTAATGAATGACCTGTAACTTCTTGTTGACATTCTAGGGGATTCTAGATCAATATTTGAGGTCCTCCAACTTCACAAGACCATAACTCCTCAACTTTGAGGAACCACATATCATTGGAAATGACATGATATGTATTTTCCATCCATGAATGAGTTATCTGCATTTACAATGTCCTTTGTGTCCTTTTTCCTCGATCAACTACGGGTTCCATAACCATACCTTCGGGACTTCCTTATTTCTTCAAGGGTTGACATCAATGACAACTAATCTTTCAACAAAGAGTGTATCAGAGGAGATTGGAGATTTTGTAACAATCATTCAGGACACAATTTCAAGGGAAACTCCATAGTGAGTGCCTCTTTCTTTGCACTTACTTTCCATAACTGAAGAAAAGAGAATAGAGCATAGGCCTCACCTTCTAGCTACGTTTTATCCCATATTTGGTTTCCAAGGATACATGTTTTGTTCAATTGTGTGGATAGTGTGTATATTTTTGCATGTTCTTTCATTTTTCAAATTCATGTATTTCATAAGTTAAAGAAAATCTAGTTATTAACTAATTTGGGATCTAAGGAAACATACCGCAAAAATCAAAGATTTCATAATTGTTTAAGATCTATTGTGATGATTTGTTCCAGTGGAATATCCATGATAGTTTGCAAATTAGTATTAGAGTATATAATGATGTTTGAGTTGTAGCAGGGAATAATGGCTAAGTATGGTAGGGAATAACGGGTGAGTAGTGGCAGGGAATAAATGTGGATCATGAGAAAGTAATGAATTCTAAGCAACAGTAGTTGGCCAATTAATTGTTGGTAGTTTCTAGTGTTTAGAATTGGAAAACCATAAATGGATTATGATTTTGTTATTCCTATTTATTGAGTGCTAGGGTTTGAGGAAAATAGAGTGTGGATTTTAACTCACTATTATGTTGCCGAAATTTCTCTAGAATCCTTATGCTACTACTGAACATTTTTTTTAAGAGCATAGAGATTATGTATTGTATTGTAACCATTTAGTTGTTGAATAATACATTGATTGTGCTTTAGAGTGTGGGTTTTTTTATCCCCATAAGAGTTTTCCTCGAGAAATTGTTGTCTAATGGTTGTATGTTTCTGTATTGTTTATTATTGTAGCTATGTTTATTTAATTTCTTCATATTCTTCTCTCATTGATTAATGTAGGAAGTGTAATCCACACCTATGCTTCCTTTCACAAATAAAGCTACTTTCTAATATATGTGTAGATAATCCAATTGATATGAAATTCAATTCCTTCCATGAATAATTGTAGTTGTAGTAGGTTTATCCAAAATTGCATAATATTCTAAGGGTAACTATTATCTTTCACTTGGGTAATCATATCATTTTCTTCCATTTAAAAATTTCATAATTTTTTGTGACTTAGTTGTAAAAATTATTAATTCTTGTGAAAGGGATAGGATGAGCCAGAATAAGGGTTAAGCAAAGATTGTAGTTCCATACTGAACAATTGATCGAGGAAAATTCCAAGTTTTAAAATTACATACTTACCTTGGGGACCAGAGCATGTAGTGTAAATAGTCATGGGCACCCACGATGGCTGAGTCCTTTGTTTCAACAAGTTGTGGATGGATCGCCACTATCATGTGAGAAACTCGCTATCAAATCTTGTAGGTGATGAAGTTTTGGAAAAATGGGAAAATATCGACATATTTAGCTCATTCATGTATCTTTCAGGATTCCTTTATATGGAAGAAAATATGAATGATGATAGGTGTTAAAATGTTATTTTTCTTTCATTATTTATGTTCAAAATTGGTGTTGAAATAGAAGTAGAGATTTGGTTAGGAAGATTAAGCAGTATGTTTTGATTAGAATAGCAAGTTCGAATTGAGTTGTAGTTGTGATTGTCATGTTGTAAATTTATGGAGAGAAACCTCTGGGATGTTGCATATGATGTGTTTATAAAAAAACTTAAGAAAAAAAAAACATTGTTAGTAGTTTGTAACAAAGTATTTGACAAAAAAAAATTCAGTCAAGAGTGTTCATCAAGTATTTGTATTAATGTGTGAACTAGGTTATAGTGGAAATGATGAAGAACTTAGAGTATCATGTTATGGTTTACGAATAATTGTTCTTTTGGTGTTTATGAAAAATTATGAACCATAACCATATGGTTGATAGGTCTATGGTTTATGCATCCTTTAATGGGAACAAAATAGATTTCATGTATTAGATAAAATATCGGTATTTATTTGGTAGCTATTTAATAAATGAAATTGGCTTGATCCTCGTGAGTAAGGATTATATGAGTAAAACATTGAATGAAGTATCATGTATGGCAAGTTACTTTTTTCATAGTCAAATTATATTGACAATTCATTTCTATTTTTAATTTGAGTCAGAACGGATGAGAAGCATCATCCATTCATTGATAAATCTTTGGTGAAACATGATTTAATAGGTTGTTTCTCTTATTAGTCTGTGCGTTGCGCTAGGACTATTAGTAATAGTCTTGCCGCAATTTATTTGGTTTTTCACGGAAAACTATGTAATTCTTAATGTTTTACACTAACTTTTCATGAAAGTAAACTTTAATTAATTTGTCTCCACCAATCAACATTTTTTACGTCTTATTGGGCCTCATATCGAGGCAAGAGGAAATTTTAGTGAATGTTTTTAGTTTCAAACTTACGAAATGAGGGAAATATATTAATCGATGGATTCTTATGTGAATTAATGTTAGCCTTTGAGTTAACATTAGTTGGTAAAATTAAATGTTTGTATTATGCAATTTTCATCTTCAGTATATGTATATCCCATACTTTATGGTGGTTCAGTTGCAGTGACCAGTGGCGTGGTTGCATGTCCAGGTGTGGTATAGAGAAATTAGTGAGCTCCCACTACCCTTCACACTTAGTAGTGTGCATGCAAGGTCTCAGAGGATATTAAAGTAAGACGAACACCCGAAGATTGGTATCTGTTTTACTTTGACAAAAGATGAGAGAGATTATTTTCTTCCTCACCCTAAGTTGGTTAGTGCTCCATAGCACCATTTTTTGCAGCTCTGGAACACAATGAATGAATTGTTACAACTTCTTAAAAACACTACGACAAGTCAAACTAAGATAAAGATCCATGCAATGTTGTAGATTTCGAGCTTGCTCTTGGTTTCCCAAGGCTCGTCTTCTCCTCTTCTTCCTGATCAATTAGTTTCCTTGGTTCCATGAGGCTCGTCTTCTCCTCTTCTTCCTGATCAATTAGTTGCCTTGGTTCCCCAAGTGATCCAGGTGGATATTGGTGGCCACCCACCTATTCCAATCAGCTCCTCGTGTTTGTTTCTTGTTCAACACGTTCTTATGTACTGCTTTGTAATTGTGGGTTCTACACTTTTGAGGTTGTCTGAAGCCTCACACATCCTCCAAGTGGATACAGGTGGCCTCTCACCTAATCCAACTAGCTTATTTTATATGTTTTCATGTCAGCACATATTGTTGTACTTCCAGGGTCGTTTTGGGTCCCTAAAAGTTGTTTTTTTGGCTCGCCACAGTCAAACTGTAGACGAAGACACAGTTTGATGGTGGAATGTGTATTTCTCTGAAATACCTTTCCAACGGGCTATCACGCGCATAAAACGAAGGCCATATGCAAAATTTATGACCCTGGAAAGTTGAGGTACCAAATTACACCAACTTACCCATAGGGCCCACATGACTTTTGGTGTTTCACCTTCTAGGGTTAGGTTTTTGGATGTCTAGGGTTTTGGAATTCATGAGTAATATCAAAAAGGCCTCTGAAGCCTCATTGTAATCGATTATGCTCATATGGATGTGCGTAGCAGCCACATCTCTTCTCAGAGATAGCTACCACCATTCGAGCAAGTGTTTTAGTTCTGCAGTTTTACAGTTTCAGCTTATTTCATTATTTAATAGAAGATATTGCTCATTGGATAGTGTTATTATTCATATCTATGTGTTTATTGTATTCAATCTTTTAATCAGTTTGTTCCACTCCTAAATCCAGATCAGTGGTATCAGAGTGGTCTGCTCTTCATTTATTTTTCTTCGTGCATATCCCCGACAAGATCTGGGTACAAGAAGTTGGGACTCGCACCAATCAATCCATTACAAGATCGACTGCACCGAGCCCGAAAAAAACCCACAGGGGAAGAAAAGAAAGATGATGGAGCAGGATATCCTATTAAAATGTTTCTCGAGGAAGCCCTCGGGCAAAAAAGGAACGAAATGATGGACAACTTCGTGCAGATCCTTCGACGGTTGCCCACAAGAGAATCATCTTCATCAAGCGGTCATGAAACCCCCTTCAAGGTACAGGTAAATTTTGATATTCCATTATTTGAAGGACTGATAGATGCGGATGTTGTAGATAAATGGTTGAATCTGCTCGAAGGATATTTTTCGGTCCACAATTTTTCCGATAGGGAAAAGATCACTTTTTCACTCCTCAAGGTCGTTCCCCATGTTAAAGACTGGTGGGATACTTACTCTAAGCAAATGGTCGTGAAGGAATCTACGATGTGTGTGGTGGCCCCTACA
This sequence comes from Picea engelmannii, assembly GCA_009831015.1. NCBI lineage: Eukaryota > Viridiplantae > Streptophyta > Pinopsida > Pinales > Pinaceae > Picea > Picea engelmannii. The sequence continues at coordinate 293,852 of ML778114.1, read as the reverse complement.
TGGGATTCCTTCCAGGACACCATTAAATAAAAATACTACCCTATTGGAAGCTACGAGGACCAGTACACCAGATGGACCACCCTACATCAAGAAAGGGACCAAAAAGTACCATATTTCACTAATATTTTCCATACCCTATGCACCAAATTGGGTATCAAATACCTTGAGCGTCATCTGGTTCTCAAATACCGCGGTTGTTTGCATAGATACATTCAAACAGAAATGGATTTCCTTGACATCGCCTCATTGGGCACGACTTATAGATATGTTGTCAATATCGAGCAAAAATTTAAGCAGAAACGGCGAGAGTTTGGATCTGCAAACCCCTCATAGCCAAAGCAGGGAAAAGGTAGCCCCAACCCACACAGCAAGGGACCAAGTCGATATGGTCACCCTCAGGACAACTAGTCCAAGACGCAACACAAGAAGGGAAATGAGAAGACGAAGAAGGACAATAAAATGGTGTGAGTACCATAAAGTCCTTGGCCCAACACCGAAGAATGTCGCTCCAAGAAGTCCCTCGTGGTCGAGCTGAAGCCTTCTGATTCGGAGGCTGATTCTGATTCTAAGTCAAATCCTGAAGGAGGGAAGTGGATTATCAATGTTGAACCCAGTGCCACTGTCACTACCACCAAATTTCGGCCAAGTGAACCAGAAGAACCAGAGGAAGGGGAACGCCTCTTTCACTCGCAGATGTGGGTCAAGGGGGCTCCGATTCATTTCATTATCGACAGCGGTAGTTAGAACAACCTGATTTCAACAAAGGTCATCAAGCGGCTGGACCTGCCAATGATACTGCACCGGCATCCCTACACCATCGACTGGCTTCGCCCAGGAAGAGATCTTCATGACAGCCAACAATGTTGTCTGCCCTACGGCATAAATCCTTTCAAAGATGAGGTACTATGTGATATTTCTCCCCTTGAAGTTTGTGATGTTCTTTTAGGAAAACCATATTTTTGAAAGTGTCATGTTGTGTATGAGTCTAGACCCCGCAGTGTTATTATTACTTTGGGTAGACAATTGTACAAGATCCCAGAGGTAGCGTCCCCTACTTCTATTTCTTTAATATTTGCTAAGCAATGCAGTAAGGTCATTTAACAGACCTGGAAATTCGTCTTCTTTGTGATATGTTCTCACAGTAAGTAAAAGGCCGCTGCCACATCTGTGGCCTCTACACAACACCTCTCTTTGCAGCAGAAGAAAGTGGACAGAATCGTGGAAGAATACAGAGACATCTTCGCCTCACCTACAGGGGTACCGACACACTTACAAATCAAGAATCCAATTGATCTAACCCCCGACACACCTCTAACTAATGGACCAGTCTATCGGCACTCACTGATGGATAATGACGAAATCAGACATCGTATCCAAGAGCTTCTTCAAAAGGGGCACATCAGACCTAGCTCCTCCCCTTGCGGAAGCCCGATTGTACTAGTGCAGAAGAAGGATGGGATGATCCAGATTATTTTCGGCACGAAATGAGAGCGGAGATATAATAAAGAAATGCATAGAGATATTGTAGATATTCAATAATATAACAGAAATGTATCAGAGATGCAACCATAAACATAGATATACAGTAATACACGATTTCTATTAATCAGAGAAATGTACAGAGACTGTAAAAATACAGAGTGAAAGACTCGCTAGAATGGTGGCAGCTTATCTCTGAGAAGAGATGTGACGGCTACTCGCATTCGCAAGAAGATGGTTACAATGAGGCTCTAAAGGCCCTTTTTACAATAAACGGGAATGCCAAAAGTCCTAGACATCCAAAAACCTAACCCTAGGAGATGAAGCACCAAAAGTCATGTGGGCCCCGTTTGGGTAAGTTGGTGCATCAACTTCTCGGGGTCGTAACTTTTGCATACGATCTTCGTTTTAGGCATGTGATAGATCGTTGGAAAGGTATCGTCGAGGAGATTCATTTTGGGGCCTCAATCATGCCTTCGGCTATCATTGAGAACCTCGATCTAGAAAAACCTTCATTTAGGCCCTCAAAATGGCCCCGAAAGTTAAAACCTGCTAAAAATAGTAAATTGCCAAAATTGTCAGAAAGTCGTTTTGAACCATTTGGAAAAGGTGGGTGGCCACCGATATCCACCTGGATCATGGGACTTGGTGACTCTACATTGATTATAGAGCCTTAAACAAAATCACAGTCAGGAACCGCTACCCCATTCCCATGATTGATGACCTTCTTGACCAACTCAAGGGGGGAAATTTCTTCAGCAAGATTGACCTAAAGTCTGGCTACCACTAGGTTCCCATCGAACCAACTGATGTATGGAAGACAACCTTCAAGTCTAAAGAAGGTCTCTATGAATGGCTAGTCATGCCCTTTCGCTTAACAAATGCACCAACCACTTTCATGAGGATGATGGATGATGTATTGAGACCCTTCACCAACTCCTTTGTGGTAGTATATTTGGATGTCATCCTCATCTTCAGCAGAACATGGGAGGAGCACATGCAGCATATTCAGCAGGTTTTGAGCACTCTGCAGCAGTACAAGCTTTATGCCAACTTGGAAAAATGCTCTGTTGGCATGAACATGGTCCAATACTTGGGCTACATTGTTGATGATCATGGGGTACATGTTGATCCAGCTAAGATCCAAGTCATCCATGACTGGCCAGCCCCGACCACACCGACTGAACTTTGGAGTTTTTTGGGAATAGCCAACTTCTACCGATGGTTCGTGTTGGGATTCTCCCATATTGCATGGGCCCTCAACTAGATAACCAAGGGCGGTGGTAGAGACAAGATCGTGTGGGGGAAGGACCAACAATGAGCATTTGATGATCTGAAGCATCGCTTGTGCTCAGCTCCAATAGTCTCCTTTCTCGATCTACAACAACCATTCAAGATTGATATTGATGCATCTGACTATGTTGTGGGTGCAGTTCTCACTCAACATGGGCATCCGGTGGCATACCATAGTGAGACACTCTTCGATACTGTCCAGAAATACCCCACCTATGACAAGGAAATGTATTCCATTGTACAAGCCTGTCGTCAATGGAAACATTACATTATGGGGAAAGAGACGATCATACACACTGATCACAAGCCTCTGCAGTTCATACAAACGCAGGGGAAATTGAAAAACGACCGCCATCAGAATTGGTCCACCTACCTACAGTAGTTCCATATCAACATCAATTATAAGACAGGTATCTCCAATCGTGTCATTGACTATCTAAGTCGGCCTCCTGTGGTTGCACTCACCACTGTGCTCCATTCCTGTGGACATGAAGCATCTGAGTGGCCCCAACTTTATCAGCAAGATTTGGACTTCGCCACCACATATCAGCTCTTGGGTATAGGCACAACTGTCATTGATTTTCACATTCAAGACAGACTCTTATGCCACATGGGTCATATCTGTGTTCCTACAAGCGAGCGTGCAAATATGATTTGAGAAGTCCACTACAGTCAGGTGGCAGGACATTTTAGAGTAGAGAAAATTGTGGTCGTTCTTCAGAAACATTTTTATTGGCCAAAACATCGACAGGACGTCAGCAAGTATATCATATCTTGCACTGCTTGTGCCATTTCCAATCCAACCATCAAGAAGCAAGGCTTATACACCCCTCTTCCTATTCCTAAGAAGCCTTGGGAATCCATCTCAATGGATTACATGTTTGGCTTGTCGTCCACCAAGCAAGGAAATGACTATGTGTTTGTGGTCGTTGATCGGTTTTTGAAGATGACCATCCTCACAACCTGTAAGAAGAATGTCACAACGGCAGATACTGCCAATCTCTTCTTCGAATGAGTGTTGGTCCACTTTGGGATACCACAGACCATAATCTCAGACTGAGACAGCATGTTCCTCAACACCTTTTTGTCGAGTCTCTGGTCTCTGTTGGACACCAAGCTCACAAAATCCACTGTTTTCCACCTACAAACCGATGGCCAAATAAAGGTCGTCAATCGAATGATTTTGCACATCATGTGCATGCACAATTCTAAGTATCCACGTACATGGGACGAGAGTCTCCCATATGTCCAACACAGTTACAACAGGGCTCTCCATAGTTCCACCGACCATATCCCATATCAGGTGGGTTTGGGATTCCAACCCTTGGGACCCATTGATATTGCACTTCCTCTTGCCACCACACAGACAGACTCTTCCCCTGATCCGTCTGTGATCGACAAAGCCACCAAATTCATTGAGCGGATTCATCACATCCACCAACAGGTCCAGGAAATTTTGCAGAAATTCAATGCTAAGTACAAGCAGCGCCATGATCAACACAGGGTACCACACCAGTTTTAGGTTGGCGACAATGTTTGGTTACATTTGCAGAAGGAGTGTCTCACCGAGCCCCATAGGAAGCTTCGCCCACTTCATTATGGGCCTTCCACTATCACCAAGGTTGTGGGTAGCAATGATTTTGTGCTCAACACTCCACCCTTCCTTGGTATGCATCCAATATTCAATGTGGACCTCCTTCGGCCATATTTTTCACCATTATTGGACACCTCCGAGATCGTCGAACAAATGACACCAACAGAGCTCAACCTTGGCTGCATGGAACAAGCATCCACTAACCAGATAGTGGACACACAGGTCAGGGGCACTCGCCAACAACGAATCCAACTTTATCGGGTTGTCAAGGCAGGGAAAATCCTACACTAAGGCAAGTGGCTCACCCAGAGCCAAATTCAGTAGAAGTTTCCTCACCCGATGGGAGAACTCAATGCAATGGAGACTATTGCTTCCTAAGGGGGGAGGATTTATCCAGGTGGATATTGGTGGCCACCCACCTATTCCAACTGGCTCCTCGTGTTCGTTTTTTGTTCAACACATTATTTTGTATTGCTTTGTAATTGTGGGTTCTACACTTTTGAGGTTGTTTGAAGCCCCACACATCCTCCAGGTGGATATGGGTGGTCGCTCACCTAATCCAACTGGTTTATTTTGTGTACACACAGTTCAAGGGCACTCGCTAATAGCAGATCCAGCTTTATCAGGTTGTCAAGACAGGGAAAATCCTACACCAAGGCAAGCGGCTCATCTGAGGCTAAATTCAGCAAAAGTTTCCTCAGCTGATGGGAGAACTCAACACAATGGAGACTATTTCTTTCTAAGGGGGGAGGATTGATCCAGGTGGATATTGGTGGCCACCCACCTATTCCAACTAGCTCCTCATGTCCGTTTTTTGTTCAGCATGCTATTTTTTACTTCTTTGTAATTGTGGGTTCTACACTTCTGAGGTTGTCTGAAGCCCCACACATCCTCCAGGTGGATATGGGTGGCCTCTCACTTAATCCAGCTGGCTTATTTTGTATGTTTTCATGTCATCACATCTTTTTGTACTTCCAGGGCCGTTTTGGGGCCCTAAACGTTGTTTTTTTGGCTCGCCACAGTCAAACTATAGACAGAGTTAGATTTTGAGAGCGGAATGTGTAGTTCTCTGAAAGACCTTTCCAATGGGATATCACGCACCTAAAATGGAGGTTGTATGCAAAAGTTAGGACCCTGGGAATTTGAGGTATCAAATTACACCAACTTACTCATAAGGCCCACATGACTTTTGGTGTTTCACCTTCTAGGGTTAGGTTTTTGGATGTCTAGGGTTTTGGAATTCATGAGTAATATCAAAAAGGCCTCTGGAGCCTCATTGTAATCGATTTTGTTCAGACGGATGCGTGTAACAACCACATCTCTTCTCAGAGATAGCTACCACCAATCGAGCAAGTGTTTCAGTTATGCAGTTTTACAATTTCAGCCTATTTCATTATTTAATAGAAGATATTGTTCACTGGATATTTGTGTTATTCTTCATATCTCTGTGCTTATTGTATTCAATCTGTTAATCAGTTTGTTTCGCTCCTAAATCTGGATCACCAAGGCTCGTCTTCTCCATTTCTTCCTAATCGATTAGTTTCCTTAGTTCCCCAAGGCTCGTCTTCTCCTCTTCTTCTTGATCAATTAGTTTCCTTGGTTCCCCAAGGCTTGTCTTCTCCGCTTTTTCCTGATCAATTAGTTTCCTTGGTTCCCCAAGGCTCGTCTTCTCCTCTTCTTCCTATTCAATTATTTGTTGATCTTCATTGCAATGAGGGCCATTGGGATCAGTACATCCATAATTCTTTGTCATGAATATGTTGGACCCTATCTCTGAACCTTTGAAATTATTGCATGCATTGATATGGAATGTAGATAGATTTTCAACATATTTTATCCCATGAAAACTTACCGTGATATTTTAATTTCTAATCACTAACTAGAAGTTGATGTTCCCTTCTTTCATGTCCTTCTTAGAAGGATACAATTCCTTTATAGACATTTAGGTAAAGAAAATTACAAAACCCAGAAAAAAGACCCAGAAAAATAAAGATAGGGGTGTTCACGAGTTCCTCCTTGAGAATATTGAAATCTTGCTTGCATTCCATGCATGGAAAATTTCAGACTTCTTTAGCAAGCGCTCCAAAGGCTCTATGATCATGGAGTAGTTGAAGTTGCCACCTCATTTTACTTCAAGTTTTCCTTTCCACGATGTAAAAAAGAAACGCCAACGACCAACCTTAAACTAGACGTACTAGTTATTATGTCCCAAGTATGTGATTCTTTGATGCTTCAAGATAAGTTCCCCATAGGCTGACCAAGTCTTCTCTTTGGTAGAAAAAGACCCATTCACAACTCATGCTTCCTCCCATCAGCTCTATATTCACCATTATATACCATGATTGATCATCACATTTTTTGATGATCTCTTTTATTTCCTCGAAGTACTGACATGCTATCAGGATTGAAAATGAACCCATGAGCCAATAGTAAACTATAAATCGTGAGGAGGGTCCCCAAGGGATCGATACGTTCTTATTGCCCCCTACACATATGAGTGGATTTCCAAGAATTCCTTCAAAAACCCATAACAAGCCATAATTTTTCTTTATGGCAATCGATGGTTTTGGTTTCGCGGGCCTATTTGGGCACAATGTTCGCAATGCACTTTCATACTAGGCTCTTGTTTTGATTCTAGCCCCCAACCAAATACCAGGCCATGAAAATGATTCATGGATTTCACATTGAATTTCTCTGCCGTGGAGACTTTACTTTCTCTTAGGAGAAAGGGAGGTGTCTTCTACTTCTGAATCGAATTTGGATATCACTCAAGTAGATTATCGATGCTTTGTTCTACTTATGATAGTCACTTTTGGGGTAGTCGTCTCTTGAAAATATAAACTCTCTTCTTCCTTTATGGATATCCATTCAGTCAATGGTCTACCATCTTTCTTTTGGACCATCATACACCAGCTCAAGACCCACATTATCTCGTGATAGTAATCTTAGCAAAAACTCATATATTCTAGGAAATTAGGAAATTGGTAAACCCTGGTCTTGGAAAAGTTATAATAATAATAATCCATTTTTAAGGTCACGGCCAAGCTAGACACCTAATTGGTGTATGAGACCCCCTTGTTTATGGGACAAGGGACCCCCTCTGCCCAACGATTTGACTGGTAAAGTCTATAGAGGTATACATACCCTACCCCCTCTGGATTTGAACTTGTGACCTCTTAGAGGAAACACATGTTCTTAACCACTAGGCCCACTCAGGCTGTATAATACATGATGCACTTCGCAGAGCTCAATAAACTTTATATCTTCCCCATAAACTAATAATTCCATGGATTTTTTTGGAGAGAAGAATAATAGAGAAAGGGGGATTTGGGTCGATTTGGGGGTTAACCAGGGATTGTGGGAAAAGCGCGAACACATGTGATGATGAATGTTGACCTACGCTAACACTTAGTGACGAGGGACTCAGACACTTCTATGCATGAGGTGAGTGTAACTATTCGAGGCGGCCAAGAACCTGAGACGCTCGACAACTGGAAAAATACACCTTAACAAATGTGCATTAATGCATTAATGTCACGGTTGAGTGAACTCCACGACAACCTTATAGATAGATATAAAATAATTAGTCTCTAGAGATAAGATTTTAAAAAACACCCTACAACGGAGCCATGGATCGCATGAATTTAGAAAATATAAATTTCCCGAACTTATTTAGTGATTTCATACTTTGCATATAATATAAGTGCATATATGTGATAAAACTCTCTTAAGAATATATTATGTCAATGTATTCAAATTTGATTGTTAAATAAGTGTATATATAAAAAGAGAGAGAGAAAACTCTCTTAAACAATATATTGAGATTATCAATATTATCATTTTCAATTTTTTACAAATTTAATTGTTAAACATTCATTGAATTTTTTTATTATGAATTTACTTTTTTTTCAAATTTAATGTTAAACATTGGTTAAATTTTTTTATTATGAGTTTACTTTAACTCCTATGTTTCTCTGTTTTAATTGATTGACTTGTGACATATGCTCAACGAAGTAGCTTATCTCGTTCCTCCATGCTAAGGGTCCTACAACCGAGTCCCCACTCCCGACATGGGCTCTGCGCCCAGTCCATCCTCAACATCGTGAATCATGAGAAACTCTAAGTGCCCACCGATGAGCATTTCTTAGTCGGGAATCTCTCCAAAGGGGAAACCCTTCTTTTTGTCGGTGGGAGAATTACGAGGCCATCCTTGAACAAGTAGGACGATACCACGTTGACTTTGATCCACATACATTCCGAAGAGAAGATGACTTACTTTTGTGGGTCCCATTCATGACATGAGGTAGCAAGTCTCAACACGTAAGGACTTGCTGCCTTGCAGCTTTCTTGTTAGTCCATGTTTTCGATGTCGCGGTCAACACCCTTTGACTGCATATTAATTGATCTATTTTTTTTCATTAATCGGTGCGTTTTGGTTCAAAATCCTTCAACTGCTTGTTATTTCACTCACCTCATCAACTTTTATACAAAGTTTTCTTGACACACTATATTAACTTGATATATTTTGAAAAGAAAATTTATTTCCATTTTATGAAATTTGTAATATCCAATTTGTTATTGGTTAAAAGATGTATGATTGGACTTAAATCCCCTTTGTATGGGCAATTATGTAAAAAACCCGAATTTTTTAGTGGTCGTAATGGAAGTTCTGACAATCTGTAATGAATCAGTCCAGATTGACATTGCTCGTTGGCTACGTGCTTACCACTTGGCCACTTTCTCAACTCCTAGCTACTGCGCGACCACTTGCTCAATGCCTAGCCATTAACACAAGCCACTTACTGTATTGCTATATAGCAGTCAAGCAAAGAAGTGGATATAGCTAAGGCGGTCAAGCTAAACAAAGGTATGCAAAGAAACACACCTCTTTCTTCCTCATGCACAATAATACAATAATATAGTAATTTTCATGCCCATTAATACAATAATTTTCATTTTCATACACAGTAATACATTAATACAATCATTTTCATCTATTTCCATGGAACTAATACATCGTATCGATTTATTTATGCTTATGTATGGATTGAGGGTCGGTGCCAAGGTGCCAAATCCACTGGATGCCTCTATATAGTTGCCAAATTTAGTTATTCCAATGAATTGTTGAAGAGATTTCTCTATCGGTTGTGTGGTAGAAATGGACATTGCATTCATTGGATTATCGCCCATGCCTAGGCCTATGACGGGTTGATCCAGGACCACAGGAATTCCCATGGATTTTAGATGTTCTCTCGGCACAATCCCACTCAGCATCTAGAGTTGGAGGCTCCTGAGAACCACTATTGAGACTATGATCTCACTCCTATCATTTTTTCAAGTAGGCCTCGTGCTTCTTTCCTTTTGCATATTTGTACAACAACAAATGAAAATTGGTGACTAGGGTTAGATCAATCTGAGTCTTCTACTGGTCATATGGGCTATTCTTCATCACAATTCAACTATAGTTTTCTGAAGCAATATTTATAGTATGGAAGAACTTGAGGATTACCAATTTAGGAGATTGTTCTCATACCCGAACAAAACAAAAAGATTACAGTCAAAGTATGGTAATGGATAAGAAGGGTTTCTAACCAACACAAGGTTAAGGAAGACGACAGATCTAAGGCATGACCACAAAACAAACTCAACAGTCGCACAGATCTCTGTTAGCAACACAATCAATCTAACCCTACTACCAAAATGAAGAAAGGTGTGACAACGAGCAGTGCAATATGTAAAGGAGAAAAATAGTGAGATGCTTCAAACCATCAACAACATTTTGTTAAGATAAACTCTGGAACTATCTTGTCAATTACAATTTTACAAAGATGGTCTTTATAAATCCTTCTATAGTGATGGAATCAAACGATTAATCTTACTTCCACACCAAAGACATTACTTGTATCGATTCTTTGGAATATTTCAAGGGTGGAATTAACAAAAGAAAATCTAGGCATTTGGATTATTAACATTATTGTTGAAGTGCATTAGCTAACAACTTTCCTGGTTGAAGCATCATTGGAAGCATGGACTCGAGCTTAGCTTGTGCAATAGTTGAACTAATTCTTCCACTCGTTGAGATAACATTCCAAGAGGTTGTCAGAGAGGAAAATTTGTGTTCTTTACCAAGTCCAAAGAGTGTTTTGAGGGTTGATATAGTCCAATTGCTTGCAATAGTTAAGGTCGAGTGGGCCTTGCTCTTGATCAACTGAATACACATCTGTTGGACCTACTACGGGTTCTGGATCTACTATTGAGTCTCTATCATAAGGGATTGGCTCATACGCAAGCTGGGTCTCGATCTAGAAAGGCATAATCTGGCTCTCGAACATGAGCTAAACCCGGAAGGGGTGCTAAGCGTGGTGGTGGCTATGTAGGTTCTACTAGTCCCGCATCTCACGAAGATATGAACTGCATCACTATGGACTTTATGAAACAAGCACTGGTCAATTTGTGTATCATTTTTCCATTTGATTCAACCATGATCGCAAATGGAGCTTATTGTCAATTAAACTCTGGATTCAAATCCTAATTCACGCAATTGTTAGACATTCTGGGAGGACTTTAGACATTCTAGGAGGACTTTAGACATTCTGGAAGGAATTTTCTCTTCATAAGATGGTGACTGATTTGACTTATCTTTGCAAGATATGAACCGAACAACGAGTTTAGATTGGAATCAGAGAGAATGTAAAATTCTTCGAGAGGACTTGCAGGTAACTTTCTCTTTATCAGATTTGATTTGGGTTCAAGTGGTGGAGACAATGACAGGCTCTGCTTTTGCAAATCCACGTTTCAAGCTTTCAACCAACAAGTCCAAGTACCAATCAATCTGGTAACTGTAATCGGCAAATAAATCGCATTTCATGCAGACAAGTGTATGGTTGCATGTGTAAGTTGCCTTAAGTGGGTTGCATAATCATGCTTGTGTAGGTATTATATTATCGAGGATTTTATGATATCGATGTAGAATATATTTATTTTCTTTGTTAGTAATACATTATTAATGATAATCATATGTTAAATGTAATTCAAGTATGTTGAGATACTATTAGCGAGTTAAGAAATCAAACTCACTTATCCTCTTATCACACTCCACTTTCAACCCAACTATCGTTAAAGAAATCCTTTGCGATTCCTATGTTGTCGTTGTGGATGACAAGTCCGGACTTGGAATCCATTCTCTGTGATTCCTATGTTGACGTTGTGGATGATAAGTCCACAGTCCTTGCATATATATTGACCCGTAACATGATCAAACACAATGTTCTTACGTTTATCACACTCCTTGCAATAGTTGAAGTATGTCGGTACACCAAAAATATAAATTATTTTCTTTTAACACATTACAAATTTTTTCACAAATCTTCAGTGATAAACTGCAATCCAGCTTACCTGTAGTGCTTTTATGGCTAAGAAGGTTGAAACACGCTATCAAAAAATACAAAGGACTTGGCTAATTTTTGCTAATTACTATAGTTTTCAGAAATATAGTTCATTGATACCTAGCCAACTAAATGTTATTTTATGCAATTGTTATACATGTGAACATTTAAACATTGATAGGGAATTAGTGAAACGCCCACACTTGTTATGAAAGTTATATAAAATATTTATAATTAACTCAAACAAAAATCTGGAACATATATGTATATAAATAAGAACTTGTGTTTAAATAAGAATTTGAGGATATTGATTCTAAGAAACCACATTCTTACAAAATAATTAACTAATTAACTTAATATAGAAAATTTATTGTTATTTTGAAAATAATTGTAGCAAAGTTTTTATTATGGAAAAGATAAATTATTCTCTAATTTTATACTTATTATTCTAATTATTTTAACAATATCTAAAAAAGATATGGTAAAAAAATCATATAATATTATAAAAGAAGTGATAATAAATTATTTTATAAATTAAAACTTTAGCTTTTGCCTCACCGTCACCACCTTTTAACTGCATATTATTTGGTCTATTTTGTTGCATTAATTGGTGTATGTTGGTTCCAAATCCTTGAACTGTGTGTTATTTCACTCACCTCATCAATTTTTATACAAAGTTTGGTTGACACACTATATTAACTTGATTTATTTTGAAAAGAAAAATTATTTCCATATTTATGAAATTTGTAATACCCAATTTGTTATTGGTTAAACGATGTATGATTGGACTTAAATCCCCTTGGTATGCAATATTTTTTTGCTAATTGTCAGTAAAAAATAATTATTTAAAAAACCCAAATTTCTTAGTGGCAGCAATGGAGGCTCTGACAATCTACAATGAATCAGTCCAGACTGACATTGCTTGTTGGCTACATGCTCACCGCTTCGCCACTTGCTCAACTCCTACCTACTGCTTAGCCACCTGCTCACCCTCACTGTCTCCCCACCACCCTGCATAATGGTAAATATCCAAGTTAATATATGTGGTCAAGCATGAGAGTTGGTTATTTAGCTGAATTTCTTGCATAAAGGAATAAGAAAGTAATGGCGACTTAATAATATATCTGTGGTTCTCTATGAACTAGGATAACTACTAAAACTCCCTACTACTTATACCTCAGTCTAGGTTTTTTGAGGCGTGCTTTGAGCTTCTTTTAACCCAAGCCGCTTTATGTATTTCTATATAGCGGTCAAGAAAAGAAGCGGATATAGCTAAGGTGGTCAAGCTAAGCAAAGGTATGCAAAGAAACACACATATTTCTTCCTCATGCACAGTAATACAATAATACAGTAATTTCCATGCACAGTAATACAATACTTTTCATTTTCATGCACAGTAATACATTAATACAGTTATTTTCATATATTTGCATGGAACTAATACAACGTATCGATTTATTTATTCTTGTGTATGGATTGAGGGATAGTGCCAAGGTGCCAAATCCATTGGATGCCTCTGTATAGCTTCCAAATTTAGTTATTCCAATGACTTGTAGAAGAGATTTCTCTATCAGGTGTGTGGTAGAAATGGACATTGTGTTCATTGATTATCGCCCATATCTAGGCCTATGACAGGTTGATCTAGGACCACAAGAATTCCCATGGATTTTAGATGTTCTCTCGGTGCAATCCCACTGAGCATATGGAGTCAGGGGCTCCTGAGAACCACTGTTGAGACTATGATCTCACTCCTATCATTTTTTCAAGTAGGCCTCATGCTTCTTTCCTTTTGCACCTGTGTACAAGAACAAATGAAAATTGGTGACTAGGGTTATATTAATCCGATTCTTCTACTAGTCATATGGGCTATTCTTCATTGCAGTTCAATTGTAGTTTTTTGAAGCAATATTTACAATATGGAAGAACCTAAGGATTACCAAGTCCAAATATTGTTCTCGTACCCGAACAAAACACAAATCTTACAGTCAAAGTAAGGTAAGGGATAAGAAGGGTTTCTAACCAACAAAAGGTTAAGGAAGACACCAGATCTAAGGCGTGACCACAAGACAAACTCAATGGTTGCACAGATCCCTATTAGGAACACAGTCAATCTAACGCTACTATCAAAATGAAGAAAAGTGTGACAATGAGCAGTGCAATAGGTAAAGGAGAAAAATAGGGAGATGCTTTGAACCATCAACAACATTTTGTTAAGTTAAACCCTGGAACTATATTTCCAGTTACAAATTTATAAAGTTGGTCTTTATAAATCCTTTAATACTGACGAAATCAAACGATTAATCTTACTTCCACACCAAATACATTACTTGTATCGATGCTTTGGAATATTTCAAGGGTGGCATTGACAAAATAAAATCTAGGTATTTGGATTATTAACATTATTGTTGAAGTGCATTAGCTAACAACTTACATGGTTGAAGCATCACTGGAAGCATGGAGTCAGGCTTAGCCTATGCAATCATTGGACAAATTGTTCCACTGGATGACCTAGCATTCCAAGAGGTTGTCGGAGAGGAAAAATTGTGTTTCTTACCAAAGTGTTTTTTGAGGGTTGATCTTTATCCAGGTGGATATTGGTGGCCACCCACCTATTCCAACTGGCTCCTCTTGACAGATTTTAGTTCAACACGTTTCTCTGTAATGATGACATTTCTTTGTAATTGTGGGTTCTTCACTTCTAGGGCTATCATGAATCCCTACACATAATCCAGGTGGATATTGTTGGCCGCCCACCTATTCCAACTAGATTATTTTGGAATTTTTCATGTCAGTACATCTTTTTGTACTTCCATGGTCGTTTTGGGGCCCTAAACAGTGTTTTTTTTTGTCTTGCCACAATCACATTGTATATGGAGTCAATGTTTGACAAAATAATGTGTATTTATCTGAAGGACCTTTCCAATGGGCTATCACACACCTAAAATGGAGCTCGTATACAAAAGTTACAACCCCGAGAAGTTGAGGTCCCAAATTACCCATCGGGGCCCACATAACTTTTGGCGTTTCATCTCTTAGGGTTAGGCTTCTGAATGTCTAGGTATTTGGAATTCAAGTAGAAATTTAAGCAGAAGAGGTGAGAGTTTGGATCTGCAAACTCCTCACGACCAAAGCAAGGCAAAGGTGGCCCCAACCCACAAAACAAGGGACAAAGAAAAGATGGTCACTCTCAGGCCAACCACTCCAAGCTACAACCCAAGAAGGGTAATGAGAATTCGAAGAAGGACACAGGAAAGTGGTGTGAATACCATAAAATCCCTTGGCACAACACCGAAGAATGTCACTCCAAGAAGTCACTGGTGGCTGAGCTAAAAGCTTCTGAGTTAGAGGTAAATTATGACTCTGAATCAAATAAATAAGGAGGGAATCATATTATCTATGTCAAACCCAGCACTGTTGTAACTACCACCAAATTCTAGCTAAGTGAACCAGAAGAACCAGAGGAAGAGGAACACCTCTTTCACTCACAAATGTGGGTAAAGGGGGATCCACTTCATTTCATTGTCGATAATGATAGTCAGAAGAACCTGATCTCAATAGAGGTCGTCAAGCAGCTAGACCTGCTAATGACACTGCACTGGCAACCCTAACCATCGGCTGGCTTCACCAAGGAAGAGATCTTCGCGTCAACCAACAGTGTCATCTTCCCTACGACATCAAGATTTTCAAAGACAAGGTATCATGTGATATTTCTCCCCTTGAAGTTTTTGATGTTCTTTTAGAACAACCATATTTTTGGAAGTGACATGTTGTGTATGAGTCTAGACCCCACAATGTTATTATTACTTTGGGTAAACAATTGTACAGGATGCCAGAGGTAGTGTCGCCTATCTCTATTTCTTTAATCTCTGCTAAGCAATGTATTAAGTTTATTTCACAGACCAGGAAGTTCGTCTTCTTTGTCATCCGTTCTCACAGTAAGAAGAAGGTCGTTGCCACATTCGTAACCTCTACACAAAGCCTCTCTTTGCAGTAGAAGAAATTGGATGAGACCGTGGAAGAGTATAGAGACATCTTCTCCTCACCCATCGGGGTATCGATGCACTGCCAAGTCAAGCATCCAATTGATTTAACCCTCGGTGCACCTCTTCCTAATGGACCATTATATCATCACTCACTGATGGAAAATGATGAAATCAAGTTTTATATCCAAGAGTTGTTTCAAAAGGGGAACATCAAACCCAACTCATCCCCTTGTGGAAGCCCGATTTTACTAGTGCAGAAGAAAGATGGGACATGGCATTGATTACAGAGAATTAAACAAAATCACAGTCAGGAACCACTACCCAATTCCCTAAATTGGTGACCTTCTTGACCAACTCAAGTGGGGGAATTTCTTCAACAAGATTGACCTAAAGTTTGGCTACCACCAGGTTCCCATCGAACCGACTGATGTATGGAAGACAACTTTTAAATCTAAAGAAGGTCTCTTTGAATGGTTGGCCATGCCCTTTAGCTTAAAAAATGCACCAACAACTTTCATGAGGTTGATAGATGATGTATTGAGACCCTTCACCAACTCTTTTGTGGTGGTATATCTGGATGACATCCTCATCTTCACAAGAACTTGGGAGGAGCACATGCAGCATATTTAGCAGGTTTTGAGCACTCTGCGGCCGCACAAGCTATCTCCCAATTTGGAAAAATGATCCTTTGGCATGAATAGGGTCCAATAATTGAGATACATTATTGATGAGCATGGGGTACATGTGGATCCAACTAAGATCTAATTCATCCATGACTAGCCAGCCCCAACCACACTAATCAAGCTTCAGAGATTATTGGGACTTGCCAACTTCTACCGACGATTCGTGTTGGGATTCTCCCATATTGCATGGGCCATCATCCAAGTGAACAAGGTTGGTGGCAAGGAAAACTTCGCATGAGGGAAGGCACAATAGCAAGGATTTGATGATTTGAAGCATCACTTGTGATCAACTCCGTACTCTCCTTACCCAATCTGCAACATATTGGTTGTTGAGCTTGATTATCTTTCTGATTCATAGGTCTTTGTTTTCAGCCATGTTTATACCCCATGAATACTGTACACCCAGGAAATGCGGGGGGATTACAGGGGGGGATTTTCCCCCCATGCGAGGTCCGAGGGAAAATGAGGGCCCAAAGGAAAATTTTCCTTGTAAATGTATATTGTAATTTCATAGTAAATTTGGACCGTTCATTATAAGGTCGCATATTTGATGGTAGAAGTTATGTTAGGGTTTTTCCCCCTAAAAGTAAACCCTCTTTTATGAGGGAATTTTACTGTGGCTGTGTATCATTGCAAATATTGTATTCTGAGAGAGGAGACTATGAGAGAAAGAAGAGGAAGTTACAATGGGTGTGTTGTAGGTTGTATCCCTTCATTTTTTGGATAATAAAAAGGAAGGCCCTGGAAATTTCTCTGGTGGACATATCCCACACTGGGTGAACCACGTGTATCTATGTCTATTGTATTGTGTATCTTCCATGTTTTATTTCCACATTTTCTTTTATTTTATTGCTCCACGATCCTGTTTTTCTAGCAAGTGGTATCAGAGCGAAAGGTAACTTGCAGGAAAAGAGGGTTCCTAATTCGAGTGGGAGCAATGACAGAAGATGGAAAGTTTAGGGTCGAGAAATTTAACGGCCAAAACTACTAGTTATGGAATATGCAAATGGAAGATTATTTATATCAGAAGCATCTATTGCTACCATTGGGTGGAATAACAAAGAAGTCGACGGCCATGAAGGACGAAGAATGGGAGGTTCTTGACATAAAGGCATTAGGAATGATACAGCTGAGCCTGGCAGCGTCGGTGGATTTCAATATTTAGAAAGAAAAGACAACGAAGGAGTTGATGGACACATTGGCTAAACTGTATGAAAAACCCTCAGTGTTCAATAAGGTATTTCTAATGAAGAGATTATTTAATATGAATATGTCAAAAGGTGGGTCTGTTGTAGATCATTTAAATGAATTTAATAGGGTTACTAATCAGCTAAGTTCTGTAAAAGTGGAATTTGATGATGGGGTCAAGGCTCTTCTAATCTTGTGCTCATTGCCAGAAAGTTGGAATGGCTTGGTCATGGTTGTAAGTAACTTTGTCTCTGGTTCAAACTCTTTAAAATTTGATGATGTTATTGGTGTTATCCTTAGGGAGGAAATGCGATGAAAAAGAACAGGTGAGACATCAATTATTGTGTTAAACATGGAGAACAGGAGAAGATAAAAGGATAGAGGAAAGCGCTCAAGGAACCATGAGAATTCTAGGAAGGGCAGATCCAAATTCAGACTGAGAAAGATAGAGTGTTGCAATTGTAGGAAGAAAGGACATCTAAAGAAAGACTACAGAGCTCCAAAGAAACAAAGATATGGACAACAAGAGAAAAAGAAGCAAATGTAACAGATGATGTGTTACAAGATGTTTTTATTCTTTTTGTAGATAATATTTATGAGTCTAGGGTAGTAGATTCAGGGGATTCATTGCATGCCACAACCCATATGAAACATTTTCTATATTATGTTCAAGGTGATTTTGGATAGGTTCATTTGGGTGATGATGCACCATAGAAAATTGTTGGAATGGGAAAGGTAAAAATAAAGCAAAGGAATGGAAACTAATGGTTGTTGAAAGAGGCAAGACATGTTCTATATCTAAGAAAAAATATAATTTCACAGGGAAGTTTGAAAGTGAAGGTTGTATATCTATATTTACAGATAAGGCATGGAAGGTCACCAAAGGATCACTGGTGATAGAAAAAGAAAATAAGGTAGGTACATTGTATTTGTGTATTGGTATTACTGACTCTTCTATCTCTTTAGCTTCTACAGGAGTGGATACAACATTGTGGCATCATAGGCTTAGACACATGAGTGAGAAGGGGATGCAGATACTTCACAAAATAAATAAAAAATCCAGATCTTAGACAAATTGATTTGGATTTATGCCAACATTGTGTTTATGGAAAACATAAGAGAGTCTAGTTTCTCAAAGGTGGAAAAGAAAAGAAGAGTGAAAGGTTAGAGCTTATGCATACAGATATATGGGGACCAGATCAGGCATCATCTCTTGGTGTCTCTTGTTATTATGTTACTTTTATTGATGATGCAACTAGAAAAACTTTGATTTATTGGATTCGACAAAAATCTAATGTTTTTTATACTTTTAAGAAATGGAAAGCGTTAGTTGAGAATGAGACAAAAAAAAGGTTGAAGTGTCTTAGATCATAAAATGGAGGTGAATATTGCAGCAAGGAGTTTGATGATTATTGTTCATACCATGTGATTCATAAAGAGAATATAGTTCCAAGAACACCACAAGAAAATGGTGTGTTAGAAAGCATGAAAAGGACAATCATGGAGCGTGCAAGGAGTATGAGATTGCATGTTGGTTTGCCCTTACAGTTTTGGGTAGATGTTGTAGATATCGTTGTTTAATTAATAAACAGAGGACCTTCAAGATCTTTGGATGGTGGAATTCCAGAGGATGAATGGACAGGTAAAAAGGTAAACTATTATTTTTTGAAGACTTTTGGTTGTGAAGCATTTGTCCATATTGATAAAGAAAATAGAACAAAGCTTGAGGAAAAATCCAAGAAGTGTACCTTTATTGGATACAATGTTAATGATTTTGGTTATTGCTTATGGGATTATGATAATCACAAAATCATTAGGAGTAGATATGTCACATTCAATGAGAAGGTCATGTACAAAGATCAGTTGTAGGAAAAGAAACAGGAAAAAAAAAACCAGAATACACAGTTCTTGATGAGATCACTGAAAAAGAAATTCCAAAGGTACAAGAAAATCAAAACGTACAACAACGGGAGCAACATGTACCTCAAACTCCTGCAAGTGTTGTTAGAATATATACCAGGTTAAGTAGACCCCTTGAACGATACTCTCCTTCATTGTATTATTTATTTTTGATTGATTCTGGTGAACCAGAATGTTATGAAGAGGCAATGCAGGTAGACACTAAAAATACACAGGAGCAAGGCATGAAAGAGGATTCCTTGGTAAATAACCAGACTTGGGACTTGGTTCAGTTTCCTGCAGGAAAAAAGAGTATTGCAGAATAAATGGGTTTTTAGGTTGAAGGAAGAAGATGGAGGAAAAAAGAGGCACAAGTCTAGACTTGTTGTAAAGGGGTTTGAACAAAAGAAAGGTATATATTTTGATGAAATATTTTCTCCTATTGTTAATATGACTTCAATTAGGACTATTTTAAGTCTTGCGGTAGTAGAAGATTTGCATCTTGAACGGTTAGATGTAAAAATAGCTTTTCTCCATGGGGATTTGGAGGAAGAGATTTATATGCAGTAGCCACAGGGGTATGAGGTCAAAGGGAAGGAGAATTTGGTATGCAGGTTGAAGAAGAGCTTGTATGTCCTAAAGCAAGCTCCAAGGCAATGGTATTTGAAGTTTGACAAGTCTATGACAGAACAAGGTTATAGTAGATGTCATTATGATCACTATGTTTATTTTAAAAGGATAGAAAATTGAAGCTATATGAACAATCAAGGTAAAGAACATTGGGAGGCGGTAAAGTGGATTCTCAGGTATTTGAGAGGTACTGCTACTCATGCATTATGTTTTGGAGCTTTAGACATTGTTCTACAAATATATGTTGATTGAGATATGGCAAGTGATAAAGATAGCATGAGGAGAACCACAAGGTATGTTTTTACTGTAGGTGGAACAACAATAAGTTGGACTTCAAAACTGCAAAAGGTTGTTTCACTTTCAACAACAAAAGCAGAGTATGTTACCGCTACAGAGGCTAGTAAAGAAATGATTTGGTTACAGAGGTTTATAGAGGAATTGGGAAAGAAGCAGGAGAATAGCAGTTTATACTGTGACAGTGAGAGTATCATTTATCTTGCAAAGAACTCATCCTTTCATTCGAAGACTAAGCATATACAACTCAGGTATCATTGCATGCGATCTGTCTTGGAAGATGGGCATTTGAAGTTGGAAAAGATACATACTAGCCAGAATCCTGCAGACATGTTAACAAAGGGAGTAACCAGAGAGAAACTGAGTTCCTGCTCATTTTTAGTTGGTCTTCAGGCATGAAGGTGAAGATGAGAAATTTCCTAGGTCTAAGAAGGATGATAGTCCAGCAGATACAACAGTGGTGGACTTGTTGAGATCAGTCTCCAAGTGGGATGTTATTGGTTGTGGAGCCTGATTATCTTCCTAATTCATAGGTCTTTGTTTTCAATTGTATTTATACCCCATGAAGATTGTACACCCCTCCATGTGGGGGGGTTGTATGGGGGGGCTTTCCCCCCCTGTGGGGTCCAGGGGCAAGCAGGGGTTCAGGGGCGAAGCCCCAAAAGGAAAAATTGCCTTGTAAATGTATATTGTAATTTCATAGTAAATCTAGACCGTTCATTATAATGTCGCAGATATGACAGTAGAATTTATGTTAGGCTTTTTTCCCTAGAAGGAAACCCTCTTTTATGAGGGTATTGTATTGTGGCTATGTATCATGGCAAATATTGTATTTTGAGATAGGAGACTGCGAGAGAAAGAAGAGGAAGTTATAGCGGGTGTGTTGTAGGTTGTATCCCTTCATTTGTTGGATAATAAAAAGGAAGGACCTGACAATTTCTCTGGTGGACAGTGCCCACACTGGGTAAACCATGTATATCAGTGTCTCTATTGTATTATGTATCTTCTGTGTTTTATTTCCGCATTTGTTTTTATTTTATTGCTTCACAATCATGCTTTTCTAACACAACAATTGTTTGATATTGAGACTGATGCATCTGACTATGTTGTAGGCATAGTTCTCACTCAGCATGGTCATCCAGTAGCATACCATAGTGAGACACTCTCAGATACCATCCGAAAATACCCCACTTATGACAAGGAAATGTATTCCATTGTGCAAGCCTGTTGTCAATGGAAACATTACATTTTGGGAAAGGAGATAATAATCCACATTAATCACAAGCCTCTGCAGTTAATACAGACACAGGGGAAGTTTCAGAACAACCTCCATCAAAAGTGGTCCACATACCAGCAACAGTTCCATCTCAACATCAAGTATAAGACAAAGAGAACAAATCATGTCGTTAATTGCCTCATTCGACCTCTTGTTGTTGCACTCACCACAATGCTCCATTCCGTTGGTCATGAGGCATCTGAGTGGCCCCACCTTTATCAGCGAGATCCTGACTTTGCCACCACCTATCATCTCTTGGGTACAGTGGAGAATGTCACCAATTTTCACATTCAAGATGGACTGTTATTCCATATGGGCCACCTTTGTGTTCCTGTAAGCGAGCATGCAAAGAGGATTTGGTAGGATCACTACAATCGGATGGAAGGACTTTTTGGCATGGAGAAAATAGTGGCCATTCTACAAAAACATTTTTATTATCCAAAACTTCGACAGGACGTCAACAAGTATATCATATCTTTCATTGCATGTTCCATTGCCAAGCTAGCCATCAAGAATCAAGCCTTATACACCCCTCCTCTACTCCCTAGAGGCCTTGGGAATCCATCTTGATGGATTACATGTTTGGAATTGCGTCCACCAAGCAAGGAAATGATTTCATACTTGTGGTGGTTGATCGATTTTCGAAGATGGACATTCTCACAGCCTGCAAGAAGAGAATCACAATGACAGATACTACCAAACTCTTCTTTGAACGAGTTTGGATCCATTTTTGGATACCATATACCATCATATCTGATTGCGACAACAAGTTCCTCAACACATTTTGGTCGAGTCTATGGTCACCGTTGGACACCAAGCTCACTAAATCCACTTCCTTCCACCCTCAAAATGATGGCCAAACAGAGGTCGTTAATTAAATGATTGTGCACATCTTGCCCATGTATAAATCTAAGAATCTGAGTACATGGGATGGGACTCTTCCCTATGTTCAACACAACTACAACATGTCTCTCCATAGCTCCATCGGCCATAGCCCATTTCAGGTGGGGTTGGGATTCCAACCCTTGGGTCCCATTGATGTTGCACTACCTCTTGCAACCACATAGACATAATATTCCCATGTTCAGTCTAAGGCCGACAAAGCCACCAGATTCATTGAGTAGATTCTTCACATCCTCCAACAGGTCTATGAGATTTTGCAGAAAGCCAATGCTAAGTACAAGCAACACCATGATCAACATCAGATACTGCACCAGTTTCAGGTGGGAGAAAAGGTCTAGTTACATTTGCAGAAAGAGTGCCTTATAGGTCCCCATCAAAATCTCCTTCCACTTCGCTATGGGCCTTACACTATCACCAAGGTTGTGGCTGAGAATGCTTTTAATATCAACACTCCCCCCTTCCTTGGCTTGCACCCAGTGTTCAATGTGGACCTCCTCTGGCCATATTTTCCACCATTATTGCACACCTCGGAGATCGCAGAACAGTTGACACCAACATATCTCAACCCTGGATGCATGGAACAAGAATCCACTGATTAGATAGTAGACACATAGGTCAAGGGCACTCACCAGCAGAGGATCCAACTTTATCGGTTTGTCAAGGCAAGGAAACTCCTTCACCAAGGCAAGTGGTTCACTCGGGGCCAAATTCAGCAGAAATTTCCTCACTTGATGGGGGAAATCAATGCAATGGATACCATTGCTTCCTAAGGGGGGAGGACTAATCTAGGTGGATATTGGTGGCCACCCACCTATTCCAACTAGCTCCTCTTGATAGTTTTTAGTTAAACACATTTCTTTGTAATGATGACATTTCTTTGTAATTGTGGGTTCTTCACTTTCGGGGCTATCCTAAAGTCCTACACAACATCCAGGTGGATATTGGTGGATGCCCACCTATTCCAACTAGATTATTTTGGAAGTTTTCATGTCAGTACATCTTTCTGTACTTCCAGGGTCGTTTCGGGGCTGTAAACATTGTTTTTTTGGCTTGCCACTGTCAAACTATATACAAAGTCAGAGTTTGACGACATAATTTGTAATTCTCAAAAATAGCTTTCCAACGGGCTATCACACATCTAAAACGAAGGTCGTATGCAAAATTTACAACCCTGAGAAGTTGAGGTACCATCTTACCCATTGGGGCCCACACAACTTTTGGCGTTTCATCTCCTAGGGTTAGGTTTTTGGATGTATAGGGTTTTGGCATTCATGAGTAATGTTAAAAATGCCTCTGGAGCCTCATTGTAATCATTTTGCTCAGACGAATGCGTGTAGCAGCCACATCTCTTCTTAGAGATAACTACCACCATTCGGGCAAGTTGTTTTCAGTTTTGCAGTTTTACAATTTCAGTCTATTTTATTGGTTCAAT
The DNA here is from genome assembly GCA_009831015.1 of Picea engelmannii. NCBI lineage: Eukaryota > Viridiplantae > Streptophyta > Pinopsida > Pinales > Pinaceae > Picea > Picea engelmannii. The sequence goes on along the minus strand of ML778114.1, from coordinate 269,813 downwards.
AGAAGTTATTTTTTACTGGATATCTTTTGTTGTTCGCAATATCTCTATGTTATTTTATTCATTCTGTTATTCATTTGGTTCCACACATTAATCTAGATTAGGTATAGTCCAATTGCTTGTATTAGTTAAGGTCGAGTGGGCCTCACTCTCGATCAACTGAATACACATATGTTGGACCGACTATTGGTTCTAGATCTACTATTGGGTCTCGATCATAAGGGACTGGCTCATATGTAAGCTAGGTCTTGATCTGGAAAAGAATAATCTGGCTCTCGAACAGGAGTTAAACCCAAAAGGGGTGCTAAGCATGGTGGTGGCTATACAGGTTCTGTTGGTCCCACGTCTCATGAAGATATGAACTGCATCACGATGGACTTTACAAAACATAAACTGTTCAATTTGTGTATCAATTTTCTGTTTGATTCAACCATGTCTGCAAATGGAGCTTATTGTCAGTTAAACTATGGATTCAAGTCCTAATTCATGCAGTTGTTAGACATTTTGGGAGGATTTTTCTCTTCATAAGCTTGTGATTGATCTGACTGATCTTTGCAAGATCCAAACCGAATAATGAGTGTAGATCAAAACCAGAGAGAATGTAAAATTATTTGAGAGGACTTGCAGGTAAATTTCTCTTTATCATATTCGATTTGGGTTTGAGTGGTGGAAATGCTAACAACCTCTGCTTTTGCAAATCCATGTTTCAAGCTTTCAACCAACATGTCCAAGTACCAGTCAAGTTGGTAACTGTAATCGACAAATGGATCGCATTTCATGCAGACAAGTGTATGGTTGCATGTGTAAGGTGCATCAAGCAAGCTGCATAGTCATGCTTATGTAGGTATTAATTATTTTATCGAGGCTTTTATGATATTGATGTAGCATATATTTATTTTCTTTGTTATTACTGCATTATTAATTACAATCATATTTTGAATGTAATTCAAGTCTGTCGAGATACTATTAGAAAGTTAAGAAATCAAACTCACTTATCCCCTTATCACACTCCACTTTCAACCCAATTGTCGTTAAAGACTTGGACTCCATCCTTCGTGATTCCTATGTTTTCGTTGTGGATGACCAGTCCAAACTTGGACTCCATTCTACGTGATTCATATGTTGTCAATGTGTATGAAAAGTCCACAGTCCTTGCATATATATTGACTTGTAACATGATCAACAAAATGTTCTTACGTTTATCGCACTCCTTGCAATAGTTGAAGTTTGTCAAGTACACCAGAAACATAAATTATTTTATTTAATAGATTACAAATTTCTTCACAAAGCTTTAGTGATAAACTGCAATCCAGCTTACCTACAGTGATTTTATGGCTAAGAAGGTTGAGACACGCTATCAAAAAAGGACTTGGCTAATTTTCGATAATCACTATAATTACTATAGTCTTTAGAAATATAGTTCACTAATACCTAGCCAACCAAATGTTATATTATGCAATTGTTATACATGTGAACATTTAAACATTGATAGGGAATTAGTGAAACGCCCACACTTCTATCAAAGTTATATAAAATATTTATAAATAACTCAAACGAAAATATGGAACATATATGTATATAAACAAGGGAAATAGTTGCAAAGCAACTAGTCCCTACCTTGTTTGTATTTTAAGTGGAGTGGATTTGCTAATAACTCATTATTGATTCCTTTTGAAACTGTCATTGGGATAAGTGATAGAGATAGGTGACTTCTACATATCTCTGCAATGTTGACAACTGTGAATGGAACTATGTACATGGACAAGTGAAAATGGAACTATGTACATGGGCATTGAGCATGTGCGGTGACATGTACAATTATTTTAGGTGCGATTATCTATACATGTGAATTTGTGAAAACCTACAGTGCCTTGAAAACCTGCACTTCCCTTCACATGTATGCATTGCCATTTGTGAAAACCTGCACTGCCCTGAAAACCTGCACCACCCTTCACATGTATGCATTGTCATTTGTGAAAACCTGCACTACCGTGAAAACCTACACTGCCCTTCCCATGTATGCATTGTCATTGCATAGCTCACAAAGCTCATCATTCACACGATCGTAATCATGTCAGTTGTTGATAATAAGTAGAGTTCATTGTCCGTAGAACACTGAAATGAATAAATTTAACAACAATGGCTAAGCAAGCTGTTATCTCCCAAAATGAATCAGTCAATTTGTTCCATTTTGTAGGTGATAGCATGGTTATTAATAGGGTTCTATATAAATTTTTAGAATTTTGAAATCCAAAAAACATAGGATTTAAGGTGTTATTCTAGAAATAAATCGATCCTCAAAAGGTCTTTTCAAAAAATCAAGAAAAATCTTTTCAATGGCTAACATTTGTTTTGAAGTTGAAGTTAGCCGGTGAAAGCCTCGGGTTTCAACAGCTAAAGGGTACTCCCAGCAGCAAGCGAGCCGGTGAAAGTGTTAACACAAGTTTTTCTCCAACGAATTTAGAAACCCAAAAAGGGTACATTGGACACACATCATACGATCATCATGGAGAGTTAATGGAAGCAAATGAGTGGTTACACCTTTTCACCACGTTCTAGTAGGATATCATGATAGATTGTGATCATGTATTTTGTGTGGAAAACAGAGAAGGGTTTGAATATGTGGCAAACTCTTAATCATCATTACAACCAGAGGATAAAGTACCAGATATATGTTGACATCAAATCAAATCATCATTTCTTATTTCAAACTCACGGTGTTTAAAGATTCTATTATGGGGTTTCATATGTCAATTGATAACATGGGGTCATTTTCACCAGCGCCAGCCTTTTCCTTATTTAGAAAGATTACTGTGTCAACCGTGTACAGATTAATTGGTGATTAAGTTGCAGATGGCAAGGAAGCGAGGAGGACCACTTCTGAGGAAAGAATTAGACAACTTATCTTTTTTGCAGTCTCATCCAGAGGTTTAGAAGCATTTCTCGGATGCAGGATGTATGACCTATGTAGAAAATTTGCAGGAGGGTTATCACCAGGCGATAGCAGAGACTTTTGCAAAGTCATATGATGGAAAGAAAGCTACAGTAGGTTCTCTAGAACTTATAGTTGATGAAGCTACCATTTCTTCAGCAACCCAGAACATGTCAAAGTTGGTTTAAAACAACAATAACCAAGAACTTGGACTTTAGATCATACCTCAAAACAGAGTTCTGAAGTATAACCTGGAAGAAAAGTATCCATGTTTCTTACCTTGAAGATGAATGGCAAGTTATGTTCAAAGGTATTCAGCTATATGTAACCTCAGAGGGCAGGTATGACAAGTTGATGTTATATCACTTTAGACTCCTAGATCACTTCACAGGGAAGATGCTTCTAAATATGCCTTTCTTTCTTCATAGAATCCTAACAAAGGTGTGTAATAGGATCAGATCCGAACCATTCAGCATCAAGAATACCCTTTGTCATTATGGCCTGATTAAAATGATCATCTTGGAAGAATTGAGATAGAGAAAAATAACTTGGCAGCACTTTGTCTTTTGGGAAGGTTTTGAGACCCAAACTCAACCTATGAATGAAAAGAAGAAAGCAGGCAAGAAGGAGCCAACTCCTCAGAGTAGCTCAAAGAGAAGGAGAGCTCTCCCAAAGTCACCAGAAGAGAAAAAAATCTAGCGTAAAGCCCAAGAAAGATAAAAATGAAACTAGATTTAGAAAAAAACCCAGAGCATTCCACAGTAAAGAAGGCGAATGTTCTAAATCTTCCATACATAGATTCAGACACAGAACCAGAAAAAGACGATGAAATTCAAACCATAAAAAGTCTAGAGCACTCCACGGAACCTGCACAAGATTTTGAAGTTTTTACTTCCAAAGATGAAGGTGAAACCTCAAGAAATAAGAAATCAAAGAAATCATAGAATATTAAGGAGCTGAAAGAGATAATAGCACAGCAGGAGATTCTAGAAAGGGTGATAAAGGCAAGATATAAAACTTTATCAGAGAATTTTGCAAAGAACAATGCAGATTTTGAGAAGTTGGCACTTGAAAGTATAAAGGATAAGAAGAAGAAGAAAAATATCACAAAGGACTATAACAACTTATGGTGGTTAGCTAAGCGTCTTAAGAAAAAAATCAAAAAGTTGAAAGCAAGAATTTCCACACACCCAGATATACAGGTTCTGGCATAGGTCACTGTAAATTTGCAGGGAGATTAATTAAGACTGATACAAACAATGATTTTTTATTTTGAACACGAAAGGTTTTCCTTTTGATTAAAACACAATTTTCCCCAGCACAGGGGGCGCAGTTATAACCAATTAGCCGTTGAAAAGTAGAGATTTCATTGGCTAATTTGCAAATTCTAAGGCATAATAGTTGGTGAAACCGCAGAGAAAGAATTTTGAAGATTTTGAGCTCGAACAGAGTGATTTTTGGGTGTTTTAAAAGATAAGAGGGCATAAAAAAATTAATCACCAAATCATGAAATATTTAGTTTCAAAGATTCGTGGAGATATAGGAGGTGAATGCTTAAATGGTCAACTAAAACTTTGTTCACAACTGTTTAAAGTTTTTAGTTTTGAATACATGTGTCAACACATCAGAGACACATCAGAGACACATAAGGGGTGCGTCATGATAAAGACCAGATGTCAAAGACCTTTTGAAGACAGTTTGATTCATATAAAATAGATTTTCAATTACTTGATTGCAATTAGTTTGCACTCTGTTTTCTATATTTAGAAATCCAGATCCATTTTTCAGGGATCTGAGATCTATTGTAAAGGTTATAAATACTTATCATTTTGATAAAGTAAAGGTTCAATTTTTGGATACAGAAGATACTATATTGTAAACAGACTTTTCCATATGATAATACAAATCAAAGTTTTCTCTCTCTATTGATGTCAGATTCTCATCTTTCCTTATGTACTCTTATTCAAGTTGTTTTAGCTGCATAATTACTGTCATCTCATTGGTTATCTCATAACTTGATTAATAGTTGCTTATCATTGTTTATTAAACCCTACATTTGTATTTGTTTTATAAGCATTGTTTTCTCACCCACTTAAAAGCTATCATCCTATTATTGATCCTTGAGAGCACTGATTCATTTGATTCTCATTTTGACTCTCTGAATACCATATTGTAATTGAGTTATCCCATTGATCCACACATATAAAATACAAAAACAAGTTTACCTTAAGTTACCAAGCATCTTTGTCTTACAACCTCAAAGAGTTTCTTGGAGTGATAACAAATTGGCACCGTTGCTGGGGACAGAAGACTGAAGTTGAAGATAACTTCCCTAGGAAATGACACAGAGTTGATCCCTTGATGATAGACAAGGATCAGACATCAGAATCAGTTGTAATCATCTATCTGGCGACTCCATGAAGGAATATTCAGTGGCGACTCCACTGGTATGAAATGAACAAGAGGTATGTTTTTTTTCAATTTTTCAAGTATTTCTGGTTACCCTCATCCAATTCCTAGTAAAGATGAATGGGAAAGAAGTATTCCCATATTTTGAGGAGAAGAATGGGAAGTACCAGCGGAACACCTGCTGTATTTTCATGACTTTATTAATCAACTTGAAATTATACATGGAGATGTTCAAATTAAGCTTTTCAGGCAATCATTAGAGGGATTTGCTCTTAACTGGTGCCAGTCTCTTCCAAATGAAAGTATCAGTTCTTTGGAAATTTTTCATGCTGCCTTCCATTTGTTTTGCAAAACAAATTTTTCAGCTGATCTTCTTTATCCAGAATGTTGTCATGAATTTAGTGTACTGAATAAAGATTAAGATAATTATGAAGACTTTGTTGCAACAAAAGATATTTCTCATCATGATCAAGAGATCGGTGATCCACATTATGATAACCATAGTGATGCTTTTGTCATTGTATCAAATGTATTTATTGACTTAGGTTGTCATGAAGATGAGATTGTCCCCTTTGAAAACCCCAAAGATGATTATCAGATTGACACATTAGTAGGTGACAGTTTCAGATCTGCAACAGATTCTAAGGGCAACCCTCAGTTTTCTGATTTGCAGACCAAGGCAGATTTCAACAGATATGAGAAGGAAGGTGAGGAGCAGAAAGTTTTAGATCAGCAGTTGAGCTTGTATTTTCATTGGACAGAGGAAGAACAATCCACATTCAACATTGACATTAGTGAAGGCAACAACCAACATAATTTCAGTTTTCAGTTGGAACAACAACATAAAGAGGTATTTCTTTGTGGATTTGATGACCTTATTACTGATTATTTGCAATCTATGAGCAACATATGTGTTAAAGTATTTTTTTCAGATGAAAGTTGGCTTTATCATCTGTTCAAACTACTTTTATGTTGGCTATGCATTCCATTATTTTTTGGGTCAAGATCAAGAACAAGTTCAATAAATCAGTTTCTGATATGGGTTCATTGGAAGCATGAGTTTACTTGATTGAGCATCAGTACAATGGTTAGAGTAGGAGTAGAAGAAAATAAGCTCGTTCTTTGAGAAAGTAGACTCTTTTAGTTATTGGATGTTGAATAAGCAGAGCAGGCTACAGGCAGTTTTCAGTTTAGCAGAGGATTAGGTGAAAAAAGCCAGATGTTATCTCCAAAAATGAACTAGTCAGTTTGTTTCATTTTTTAGTGATGGCATGGTCATAAATAGAGTTCCATACAATTTTTTTTTAGAAATTCAAGTATCAAAGTATAGGATATAATTTGTTATTTCTTATAATAAATCGATTGTCAAAAGATATTTTCAAAAAATCGAAGAAAATATTTTCAACGACTAATATCTGTTTTGAAGCTGAAGTTAGCCGGTGAAAGTTCAAGGTTTCAACGGCTAAATGGCATTTCCGAAAACAAGTGAGCCGATGAAAGTGCAGATTTGGGTTTTTCTCCAGCGCCTTAAAAACCCGAAAAGAAATATTGTACACATGTCATGTAATCATGATGGCAATTCAAATAGAGGCACAAGAACGGTTACAGGTTTTCACCATGTCTTAGTGGAATATGATGATGGATTTGGTCATATATTTCGTGTGGCAGACGGAGGACAGTTTTAAGAGTGGTGAATGATCTGATCATTTTTACACCCAGACATCAAGTACCAGATCTATGTCTACATCAAATCGTGGCCATCATTCCTTTTTCTTTTTTTTAATTTCACGACTTTCAAATCCTATATTTGGGTTTTCTTATTATCTTTTGATAACACAGGATCATTTTCACCAGCGCCAACACCTTCCCCATTAGAAAATTTCTCTGTGTTAACCATGTACAGATCAACCTGTGATTATTGCATGATGGGAAGAAAGCGAGGAGGACCACCTCTGCGAAAGGAATTAGACAACAAGTATTTTTCAGATGAGTTCTTATTTGATAATTGTTGTGATAAATATGAATTGCATTCTAAAGTTGAAGATCTAAATACAGAAGAATCTTTTCCTCACAATCTACATCAGCTTTCAAATGATCTTCATTGTGATGTACTTCCTCATAAACATGAATTAGAAAAGAGTAATGAAGAGCTGAAAGATTTCCTATTACCTCTATTTTTTATTTTAATGAATCTGAAGAATCGGTTTTGTTAGCTACACATGGATATGATCAGCTTTCTGTTGATCCAATGTTCGTTGAAATAAGTGAGATTAGCCCACATTTTCCAGATTTGCAAATCGAGGGAAGTTGCAGTAACCATGAGGAACATGATTTTCAGATACTGTCTTATCTCCAGCTAGAGCATTAGAAAGATCCTTTTTCTCCTTGTGAATATGTTGTTTAAAATTATGATAAGGAAGAAGATGTTGAAATTTGTGAGGGCTTGTTGTCTACTAGAATTTTATCTAGTTCTACTTTTCAGCAGACAGGTGATCAGAAATGTGTGCATGCTGTGGTTGATACTAGTTATAAATCTGTTGATCAAAATTGTAGTGGAGATCAAAATTCCAGATTAGAATCTGCAGCAGATACTAAGGACAGCTCTTAGTTTTCTGATTTGCAGACACAGGAAGATTGCAGCAGATACAAAGAGAAATATGATAAGATGAAAAGTCCAGATCAACCGTTCATCATGCTTTCTTCTCAGACAGAGATTAAGCAGTCTGTATTTAGCATTGAGATCTTTGAGGGAAACAAGCAACTTGATTATTTTCAGTTGATTGATTTAATGAATAAACAAGCAGGTTACATGTTTGCTATAGGTTTTCAGATGATAAATCACAAAGGCTAAATAACTCCATGCCCAATGGAATACTGAGTAAAATCAGTTTTGAATTTAAGTTGTAAATAAGGCTACTGAGTCAAACTAGGTTCTTGGAAACCTCACAGGGAGGTCTCCATCCCAGCTGGAGCCAAATGTTATCTCCCAAAATGAATCAGTCAATTTGTTCCATTTTGTAGGTGATAGCATGGTTATTAATAGGGTTCTATATAAATTTTTAGAATTTTGAAATGCCAAAACATAGGATTTAAGGTGTTATTCTAGAAATAAATCGATCCTCAAAAGGTCTTTTCAAAAAATCAAGAAAAAGCTTTTCAACGGCTAACATCTGTTTTGAAGTTGAAGTTAGTCGGTGAAAGCCTCAGGTTTCAATAGCTAAAGGGTACTCCCAGCAGCAAGCGAGCTGGTGAAAGTGTTAACACAAGTTTTTCTCCAACGACTTTAGAAACCGAAAAAGGGTACGCTGGACACATGTCATACGATCATCATGGCGAGTTAATGGAAGCAAATGAGTGGTTACACCTTTTCACCACGTTCTAGCAGGATATCATGATAGATTGTGATCACGTATTTCGTGTGGAAAATAGAGAAGGGTTTGAAGATGTGACAAACTCTTAATCATCATTACAACCAGAGGATAAAGTACCAGATATATGTTGACATCAAATCAAATCATCATTTCTTATTTCAAACTCATGGTGTTTAAAGATTCTATTATGGGGTTTCATATGTCAATTGATAACACAAGGTCATTTTCACCAGCGCCAGCCTTTTCCTTATTTAGAAAGATTATTGTGTCAACCGTGTATAGATTAATTGGTGATTAAGTTGCAGATGGCAAGGAAGCGAGGAGGACCACTTATGAGGAAAGAATTAGACAACTTATCTTTTTTGCAGTCTCATCCAGAGGTTCAGAAGCATTTCTCAGATGCAGGATGTATGACCTATATAGAAAAGTTGTAGGAGGGTTATCACCAAGCAATAGCAGAGACTTTTGCAAAGTCATATGATGGAAACAAAGATACAGTAGGTTCTCTGGAACTGATAGTTGATGAAGTTTCCATTGCTTCAACAATTGGCTTACCCAAAACAGATCAAAGTTGGTTTAAAACAACAGTAACCAAGAACTTGGATTTTAGATCATACCTCAAAACAGAGTTCTGAAGTATAACCTGGAAGAAAAGTATCCATGTTTCTTACCTTGAAGATGAATGGCAAGTTCTGTTCAAAGGCATTCAACTATATGTAACCTCAGAGGGAAGGTATGACAAGTTGATGTTATATCACTTTAGACTCCTAGATCACTTCACAGGGAAGGTCCTTCTAAATCTGCCTTTATTTCTTCATAGAAGCCTAACAAAGGTGTGTAATAGGATTAGAGTCGAACCATTCAGCATCAAGAATACTCTTTGTCATTATGGCTTGATTAAAATGATCATCTTGGAAGAATTGAGACAAAGAAAAGGAACTTGGCAGCACTTTGTCTTTTGGGAAGGTTTTGAGACCCAAACTCAGCCTATGAATGAAAAGAAGAAAGAAGACAAGAAGCAACCAACTCCCCAGAGTAGCTCAAAGAGAAGTAGAGCTCTCCCAAAGTCACAAGAAGAGAAAAAATCTAGCATAAAGCCCAAGAAAGCTAAAAAGAAACTAGATTTCGAAACAAACCCAGAGCAATCCACAGTAAAGAAGGCAAATGTTCTAAATCTGCCATACACAGATTCAGACACAGAACCAGAAAAAGATGATGAAATTCTAGCCATCAAAAGTCCAGATCACTCCATAGAACTTGCAAAAGATTTTGAAGTTTTTACTTCCAAAGATGAAGGTGAAACCTCAAGAAATAAGAAATCAAAGAAATCATAGAAGATTAAGGAGCTGAAAGAGATAATAGCACAACAGGAGATTCTAGAAAGGGTGATAAAGGCAAGATATAAAAATTTATCAGAGAATTTTGCAAAGACCAATGCAGCTTTTGAGAAGTTGGCACTTGAAAGTATAAAGGATAAGAAGAAGAAAAAGATCACAAAGGACTATAACAACTTATGGTGTTTAGCTAAGCATCTGAAGAAAAAAATCAAAAAGTTGAAAACAAGAATTACCACACACCTAGATTTACAGGTTCTGGCACAGGTCGCTGTAAATTTTCAGGGAGATTAATTAAGACTGATACAAACAATGATTTTTTATTTTGAACATGAAAGGTTTTCCTTTTGATTAAAATAGAATTTTCACCAGCACATGAGGCGCAGTTATAAACAATTAGTTGTTGAAAAATAGAGCTTTCATCGACTAATTAGTAAATTCTAAGGCAGAATAGCTGGTGAAACTGCAGAGAAAGAATTTTGAAGATTTTGAGCTCGAACAGAGCGATTTTTGGGTGATTTAAAAGATAAGAGGGCATAAAAAAATTAATCACCAAATCATGAAATATTTAGTTTCAAAGATTCGTGGAGATATAGGAGGTGAATGCTTAAATGGTCAACTAAAACTTTGTTCACAGTTGTTTAAAGTTTTCAGTTTTGAAGACATGTGTCAACACATCAGGGGCATGTCATAATAAAGACCAGATGTCAAAGACCTTTTGAAGACAGTTCGATTCATATAAAATAGATTTTCAATTACTTGATTGTAATTAGTTTGCACTCTATTTTCTATATTTAGAAATCCAGATCCATTTTTCAAGGATCTGAGATCTATTGTAAAGGTTATAAATACTTATCATTTTGATAGAGTAAAGGTTCGATTTTTGGATACAGAAGATACTATATTGTAAACATACTTTTCCATATGATAATACAAATCACAATTTTCTCTCTCGATTGATGTCAGATTCTCATCTTTCCTTCTGTACTCTTATTCAAGTTGTTTTAGCTATAGAATGACTGTCATCTCATTGGTTAGCTCATAACTTGATTAATAGTTGCTTATCATTGTTTATTAAACCCTACATTTGTATTTGGTTTATAAGCATTGTTTTCTCACCCACTTAAAAGCTATCATCTGATTATTGATCCTTG
>ML778114.1:239045-258402 GCA_009831015.1 Picea engelmannii | reverse complement strand
ATACACTAAATTAAATTAATTTAAAATGTAGAGACATGTATCTACCATGCACTACTATATGGGTTGAGTACACTTGTTTAACATTCGAGAATAATGAGGCTTATTGTTAAACACGTATGGTAGGTATGCACGGCTCCACAACTACCAGGATGATCTAACCCATGCATGGCTCCACATGTAGTTCAATAAAGTGGCCCCATGTAACTTGTTTACATTTAAAGACATTTCTTTTGGTAAAGTTCGCTAGTATTGACAACAACCACATTGTGCAAGATATAATGTATTTTATCCCCTTCCTGGTCTCTTACTTTGCTGGATATCTTCTGTCCATGCCATGCATCACAAGTTCCAATAGTCTTTATTTAACAGATAGAAGGTGAAAGTCACATTGTTTTCATCTCCTTGTATGCTAATAGGAGAAATCTTGACATTCTCTTAAACCATTAAATTATTATCATATTCGACAACATTTTGTGTTATTCACACGAGCATTTTAAGCACTTTTTGCACATAAAGTTATGATTCGCAATTTGAATGACCCATATCCCAGGTAGCCTGAAACGACCAAAGCATTGATGAGTCAGACCATTAAAGACATCCCATACTGGTTTTCGTATGGAGGCTTCATTGTGGGCGAAGTCAAGAGAATCAGAGAAGAGCTCACGAGACTTAGGAAGAAGAAAGTTGCAAGGCCAATATAGATGTTTCAATACTATGATCTCAATTATGCCCAGAATATTGACGATGGATGTTGGAAGGATCATGATTACTATTACTTCATGATCAAGTTCTTTCAAGTGCAAAACCCCCGTGGGCAGGCTCATCATGTCAATCTAGGACATCCATATTTTCCTTAATTTAAAAGACCTAGGACAATCTAGGACTTTTTTTTTTAATTAATTTAAAAGTTTGACATTTAAGGAGAATTTTTCTCCTTCCACCAGGGGCTAATTAGTCCAATCAATCATGTTAGGACTTTTTTTTTTAATTAATTTAAAAGTTTGACATTTAAGGAGAATTTTTCTCCTTCCACCAGGGGCTAATTAGTCCAATCAATCATGCTAATTAGTCCAATCAATCATGTTAGACCAATAAGAAATTTTGTTTTTGGAATTTCATAAAATATTTAAAAATAAAATAAAATAAACAAATTAATAATATAGGAAAAGTAATGAGAGGTGAATGTAGATCTAACTCCAAAATGCACTAATTAATGTCACAAAATAGACCAAGTAATAGGCGTTTACCGCCAAGCAAAATCTATAATCCCTAATTGGAGGGACTAATAAGAACTTATGGAAATTGATTGTAAGAAACCATATTTTTACAAAATAATTAATTTAATATGGAAAATTTATTTTTATTTTGAAAATAATTGTAGCAAAGTTTTTACTATGGAAAAGATAAAATTATTCTCTAATAGTATACTTATTATTTTAATTATTTTAACAATATTTTAAAAAGATATAGTAAAAAAATCATATAATATTATAAAAGAAGTCATAATAAATTATTTTATAAATAAAAAAAATAGGAAGAGTTACAAAATAATAAGTAGTTGTTTTTACTTTTTTAACAACAATTTTAATATTAAGGTAGAGAGCCCAATTCAACTTTAAACTAATACTTATGTCAATAAAATCTAGGGACTAACTGCTTTGCAGCTATTTTCCTTGTTATATCATTATTTTGGTTATGAAAACCACTGATTAAAACATAAAATACATTAAAAAAAAAAAAAACGTGTTTCCTTTCAGCTCCACTTGTTATGTCAATGTTTTGGTTATGAAAACCATTGATTGGAACATTTTTATGTGAATACACATCTTTGTTTTCAAGAATACCCATCGGTAACCATGGCATTAGTTAAAAGAAATCTTAATATTGTAGGTAATATGTCTATTCATGATTATGAAATAGTATGTTTACATTTCTAGTAGAAACATTTTTTATCCATACGTAGAACTCTTAGAGGGAAAAACTAGCATGAGTTTGTTATTCATTCCAAGATTATAGTTATGCTTGTTGGGTCAAACTCTAAGGTGGAGTTGCCACATACTATGTGAGTATACTCCTTAATAAGGAATTAGTGGTGCATTTATATGTTAATGCCTTCCTGGGGAAGTCTTAACTATGTTTTCTAATGCACTTAGAACTAAATCTTTGAATGTACAATGATTTATTGAGAAGCATAATCCATGTAAGTACTTTGACCTAGCTTGGATGGGTATAAACAATGAAAGTGAGGGATGAGTGTATCACAAAGAGGTTTCATTAATATGTTGAAAAACAAATTAGTTCTTTGTGAGTATTTCTTTAATGAACAACTAATTGTATTTGGAATATAATTAGAGTATGATATGACATGTGAATGATAAAATAGTGAGATGTATGTAAGTTTGTAATGATATATTATGTATTATTCATTTTGGTTTTAAAAAATGAGTCACTTTTTGGGTTAATCTTGTGGTCATATTTGGTTTTGTTGATGTAGTGCCGAGGGGATTACATTCTTTTTATAGTAAAAACACCTAATGATCTAGATTATGTTGAGAACAAAATGAAGATAGTAATAGTGGGTGAAATAACATGGAGATATTGCAAAGAGCACAGTAAATATAGTAAAACCAAAATTTATTAATGAATTAAATCGTGAAAATGTTGCAATACACTAAGAAATACAACTCACAAGAATGGTAATATTTTATTTCTCAAAAGAGACGTGTCAACTATGCTAATTTGTAAAAATCTCATTACAAGAGGTTGAAAGTGCATTTCAACATAAAGTCTAAGACCCTAGCCCCAGAAGATAAAGTCAAAAAAGGAATGCAGGCCCCGAGGAACCTAGTTGATATGCCAACTTCTTAGAGCACATTTATTAGACCATTACAAAGTTTATTACAAGCTCTATGTGTTTGGCCAACCTAGGAATCTTAGATTTCGAGGTTGTTTTAATTACCAAAAATGCATGGAAAGTGCTCAGAAAATGTGTTGAAAGTTCAGGACCTACAAAACTATTGTAGAATTAGCAAGGTGTGGGAGAGCTACTAAGTTAGTGGAAGAAGTGGGTATCCACCTATATCCACCTAGATTAGTGACCCCCCTTTAGGAAGCAATGGTCTTCATTGCATCAAGTCCCTCCATCAAATGGGGAAAATTCCACTAAATTTGATTCTTGGTGAACCACTTTCCCTAACAAAGAAACTACCCTACTTTGACAACCCAATAGTGTTGTATGTTTCGTTGGTGAGTTCCCTTCATTTTGGTGTCCATGATCCAATCAAATGTAACCTGCTCAATGTAGTCAAGGTTGAGTTTTGTAGGGGCCAATTTCTCTGCCACTTACAAGGTGTCCAATAGAGGTGGAAAATATGGATGAAGTGGCACTACAATAAATATAGGGTGCAAGCCAAGGAAAGGTGGAATAATCATTTTGTAAGCATTCTCATTCACAACATCCTAGGTGATGGTGCAAGGCTTGCATGGTTTAAACCTTTACAGTATAGCAATGCACATACAGATTCTTTATAAAACAGAAAGTAAACAATAGAAATCACACATAGTATTCAGAATTTACCCCATAAACCCTTAACTGGGAAAACCAACAAATGTTTAGAGAAACACCTCTAATTCTCATTATATTAACTTCACCATTACAATACAATATATAGGATCCTACAGCATCCCAAAACCCTAATCCAATGACCCAGATTAGATTCCTTGACTAGAATTACATTACAATGAAAAAAAACAATTGACTGATAAACACAAAAAAAAAGGCAAAAAACTGACCAAAAAACAACCCCAAATTTTTTTCTCTGGGGATACACCCCCAAACCCCTGAACAAGGGGGTCTGGAAGCAACCCCCCCTTACTCCCATTCCAATGTACAATACATGGGCTAATCGTGAAAATAATATAACACATACCCAACAAGGACCATATCAAAGTGGTCTGAGCTTCCTGTGGGGGCCTATGAGTCACTCCTTTTACAACTGTAACCATACCTTATCACCACCCTGAAACTTGTTTTGAACTTGATGCTAACCATGTCATTGCTTGTACTTGGAATTGGCGTTTTTGCAAAATATCACGAACTTGTTGTTGGATATTTTAGATCCATTCAAAAATTTTGGTTGTTCTATCTATAACCTCAGTCTGAGCATGGGAGGACTCTTCCTCTGTAGATGTAATAAGCAAAGCTACATCAATTGGAACCAATCCCGAGAACCCTTGACACACCTAAAAATGGTTATGGTCAATAGAACTGTGAAGGTCTATGTTGTAGTTATGTTGAACATAAATAATGCTTTCATCCTATATACATGGATGCTTGGAGTTGTACATTCTAAGGATATGCACAATCATCCTATTGAATACCTTTATATATCCATCTATTTGAGGGTAGAAGGCAATGGATTTAGTTATCTTGGTGTCCATCATTCATCTAGCTACAATAGCTAAACTTGAGGCTCCATAACTTTTGATCTCACTCTAACAACACGCATGATGCAAATGCATTTTTCACAAGAAACATGGAAATCAACTCATGTTCCAATGAATGACTCATTCAAATGAGAACGTAACACGCTCTATCTATTCAGATGTTGACACATCATAAATTGTGTAACTATTTCCCTTTGTAAATTTGCAATCTCCATAGATTCCATATGATTTTTGTCTATTTGCAACTTTACAACAACTTTCTTTGGAATTCTACAAAACAAAAAATCATGGGTTTCATTTATCCGATGGATATCAGGGTTTTAGAGGTATTGGGTTGATCAATAAACCCAAAACCCCTTGGCAATGGTGAACACCACGAACCAATATATGATAAAGGTGGAATTATGAAGACAATCATAATTTTATGAGAAGCACAATAAAATCCATGGAGGAAAGGGAGTTTTATTGGCAATTTAACTTTGGCTTTTTTAGTAGACTAAATCAATCTTGTAACAAAAGATGTTCTTTCTGGTCAAAACTTGATAAGAATGTTGCAAAAAATTCAAGTATGAGCAAAGTTCCATTGTGATCTAAGCTCCATACATGATGAAATGTTGCAAAAAAATTCAAGTATGAACAAAGTTCCATTGTGATCTAAGTTCCATGCATGATGAAATGATTTCTCTAAAAGGTTTTTCCAAGTTCTAAATTGTTCCAAATCATCTAAAAGGACATTCTTTCCAACTACAAACACCTCACAAGAATTTGGTATAAATTTAGGCATGAGCAAATTTGCATTATGATTTAAATTCCATGCAAAGAAAAGTAAGATTTTGTCTAATTCTAAATCCACATAAATTATCCAAAATTCCACCAAAGTTTCAAATCAATCTTAGAAATATACTTTATATTCCAAATATTATATTATATTGCTACTAAAATTTTCAATTTATTACTAATATTTGAAAAGTGTCATAAAACCCAAATGTGAAAAGTCTCATAAAACTTTCAAAGTGCAAACTCCCTCTCCAATCAATCCAAAAATGTGCAATGAGGGGGCCTCCTTGAATCAATCCTAGAAATGTTTCTAAATATTAAAATGCGACACATCTATCAACCTAGATTACATGGCCGCCTAGTGAATCCTAGAAATATACTTTATTTTCCAAAAAGAAAATAACTCGACTTACATCAAAGAATGAGTCAAATGTTGATAGATTACATCACATGCTTCACTGTACGATAACTTCGGTAGGAGAACCAGACACCTAATGAAGCAAGTTGGTTTGTCCATTTTATAAATGTGTAAGATTAAAATCATATTTTATAAATGGCTTTTAAATTTGCGACTTGCAAATAAAAGCTGTTTACTGGCAGACAAGGATGCCCATTACAAAGCTGCAGATAATCCAATTGATAAAAAATGCCATGTACACTCAGAGATGGGCCCCTGGACTGTTGTACCAGCAAAATTTCATGTTCATACGCGACAGGTTCAAATCTCAAGGCATATAATACAGTTGAAGGGCATTCACCTACCCAATAAGTAACAGGTACGAAGCTTACCATGGGGCACTGATGTTTTCTTTGGAAACGGCTCACGAGGATCTGAAGACCACGAGCTCCTGACTATGACGACGATCAGTAGCAACGGTGGATTGAGAGTCGTTGCTCTGAGGACCACGCCCAGACGAAGCACGCGAACAGAACAGAGCGGTAAAGGGGGGCGTCTCTCCCTCGAAAGCCGGTCGAGAAGGCATCGGAGGAAGCGGCGCGTCGCCACTCAGAATCTGCAGAACGTGCCTCATGTTAGGCCTGTAATCGGGATTGGGATGAGAACACAGCAACCCCAACTTGAGCACTGTTTCCATCTCTTCGACCACGTATTCACCACGAAGCCTCCTATCCGCCGCCTCCAGAATGATCCCGTCCTCTTCAAACCCCCAAACCCATTCCACCAAAACTAGCTCTTCCGAACACCGATTAGGCTCAACGGGCCTCCTTCCACAGGCGACCTCGAGAAGCAGAGCTCCGTAGCTGTACACATCGGAGTTCGTGGTCGCCTTACCGGTGCGCGTGAGCTCAGGAGCGAGATACCCCAGAGTGCCGACGACCTTGGTCGTCTGAGGATGTTTCCCGTGGTCGTACAGGCGAGCTAGGCCGAAGTCTCCGAGTCGGCCATCGAGATCCGCATCCAGCAGCACGTTGCTCGCCTTCACGTCTCTGTGAACAACGCGTTGCTCCCATTCCTCGTGCAGATACAGCAAACCCGCCGCAACCCCCTTCAATATTCGGTATCTCTGCGACCAGTTTAAAACGCCTTTTGAATTCTCAAACAACAATTTATCCAGGCTCCCATTGGGCATATAATCGTAGACCAACAGAAGCTCCCCTTTACGCCTGCACCAACCCTGAAGCTGCACCAGGTTCCGGTGTCGAAGCCTGCCGATGCTCGAAATCTCCGCCACAAATTCCCTCACACCCTGCTTTGAATCGTGCGATATTCGCTTCACTGCAACTTCGACGCCCTTGGGCAAAACCCCCTTGTAAACTCGCCCAAAACCGCCAAAGCCCAACAACTCCTTGAATCCCTTCGTGGCCAACCTGATCTCCTTGTATGTGAATCTATGAGGCCCGCATTCAAGCTCCCAGGCTTCGATGTGCTCTCTCTCTCTCCCATATATGACCGTGACGACTATCGCTGCTGCCAGAAGCACCGCAGCAGAAGCCACGATAGCTATGACCCGGTGCAGCTTTATTTTCCCTCCGTGGGAACGAATGGAAGGAAGATTCTCAACATCTAAATCCTTTGCGGATCCATTAGTACTGAAACTCCATCCCATAACATGGTGGACACTAGATAGAAGCCCTGTCGACGAAGAAAAACCAGCATACATATCCTGTACAATTATATTGGACAAATTAACCGCAGACGATAACAGAGGCCACGAGGGTTTTGCCGAAACAGCAGGCGCTAAGCTTACATTGAGCCTGTGATTCACACCATCGTAGTCTATCCATGCTCGTATATTCTCTCCGCTTTTCAGGCTAAGCACCTGCGATTCCTTGGCCAATTTACCATTCTTGTACGACACCGGAGCAGAAAAATTAGAGGCCATGCTATTGAGATCGATTCCCACATGGTTATCGTTGATATCCTCGAATTCAAAGTCCTGAACTGTATCGAATTCGACTGCGAACAAATGATTGAAGCCCTTGCCATTGCTGGAAGCATTGAGCATTCCCATGTACTGGCTCGGCAGAGCTCCTTTCAGTTCTGGAAAAGGAGTCAGAACAAAGGCCAGTCCATGGCCTCCCAGATCAGGATACTGAGGCGTAATCGAGAACACAAAAGTTGTACTGAACGAATAAGAAGAATCCTTCAAAATTTTGATTGGGTATGGATAGAACGCGTGACCCATCATGCGTGCTGTGTCGTTAGTGAGCCGAAGCACCCCGGATTTAACGTCAGCCATTCCGCTGAGCTTCAAATTGACGCCATCGAATCCATTGTAGACAAATTCCGCCTGCTCGGCGCCCTGAAAATTGATCAACACAATCGAGAGAGCAATAGTTATCAGACTTTGAAAGATCGCCATATCGGGCGCTCTTTGCTTCAAATCTGTTTAGGTATTTTTCTGTCGAGCAAAAGACATTGGTGGGAGAGTGGGCCGTGGGTTAAAGTCTGAACGGCCGTTTTGAGATTGCGTGAGTGATTCGACAAGCGGCCTACTTTTTGTTGGAAGATAATCAGATAAGTCTGCTGCTTGACAGGTGGTTGACGAAATCTTCATTAAATGGGAAATAACTAGCACAGCCGCGAGTTAGCGGCTGGTGAACGCCCAAATACAGAGTGAGGTAGAGAATGAGAAATGAAACATGTTGAGAATTTGATAATTGAGGTAGATAATGAAACTTTCGGACAGTTAAAGAATTTCAAAAGTTAATCATTTAAACGTGGCAATAGTGGCAATCATATGATGTTACAGTAATTTTTTAATATGATTAGGTAAATGGTAAAAAGTTAGGTAAATGGTAAAAAGTAAACAGGTTAACTGATGCATTTATAAATGCAAAGAAGTTACCAACAATAAATTTGAGTCATTGATTTTGGAGGACGACTAAGAATATGCCAGCATCTTCAATGCTTAACCATCAGATTAGAATTTAAAATTAAAAGATCATTAATTGTGCCCATCTCCAATAGGTATAGGCCTTTCGACATAATTATCGGTTTTCAACCTGAGTTTATGATCCTATTAGTTTGAACAACAAAAAATAGTGATTCATGTAAATTTATATGGCCGGATTCCAGCTAAAAAACCAATTTAGTAGAACAGCTAGACATCGCCCTTTTTTTTTTAAATTGCAATTTTGAATATATAAATGGATTCAACTTTTTGCAAAAATTAATTTTACTTTGATTTTACCGTAGTTTAAAAGTTCTACTTTTTAGTTCTTTTCCATACATAAAAAACTTTTAAACTACTGTTTATGTAAAATCATAGTGAAACTCTCCTAATGGGAGTGCCTAGAGAGTTTTGCAACAGAAAATTGTGAATTTGTCCAAGACTAATCCCAATGAAAAATGTCAAAAAGTAGAACGTTTAGACAACTTTCTAATAGAACAACTTACATAAATTTGGATGAAATTCCAATTTTCTGTTATTTAAATTGTATTTTAAATGCATAAATAGATTCAGCTTGCTGAAAAACTCTTAAAACACTTGGATTATATAAACTTAGCCAACAATTTTTAATCAGATTTAAAACAAAATTAAAAAATATATATTCTAAAAAAAAATAAAAAGAAATAAACACTGTATTTATATAAATTTACAATTAAAAAATTCAATTTTATTAAGGAACGGAAAGATTTTGTCATGAAATTTAAGCTTTGGGAGGTCCTACCACGAGTAAAGCATGGATTGTCCAGACTCTATTTTGGAGAGATTTGTCAAGGCTTCCACCAATTTTCCGGGCTCTGTCGAGTGGAAAGTTTGGTTAGGAAAGAAAAGGAAAATATTCCATTTAGTGCTTTCATTTCAATTTGCTTTTCTCCTCCTTTTTTTGTTTGAAGACTTTAAAAAGTTTCTAGAAACAATGATCACCATTGGAGGACACAGAAGAAATATGCGGACTTTCTTCGTTTGAGATATATGCGGACCGACCCAATGAAGACTTTGAGGCCATAAATGCCAACGCCGTATATATAGAAAATACAGAGTTTCTCCACTAAAGTATAATCAGTTGCATTACATTAAGCCACCTTTCGTTGCTGAAGATGCTTTGATTGGCTCTTCCATGCATCATGCAAATTTTATTTGAAGTCGTAAAGTGATGGGTTGCGTAATGTATTTGACAGGAGAGGGAAATGCTTCAAATCAAATCAAAATGCTTTGAAATATTTAAAAGATCTATAAAGTTTGAAACCCCAAGCTTGATTTTTTTATTTTAATCTACAAACTTTATGTAACTTTTTTTTAATAATTTCAGCAGGTCAATCTTCTCTTTAGTTCTTCTATTTGTTTGCTTTTCCTTTAATACAAATTTTAATTAGATCGTGGAAAGCTAATTTTGTTTTATTAATCTTCCTTTAAAATATACATATCTTAACTTTTACTTATGTAACTTGTTTTTAGATTTTAATGCATATGAAAGAATCCATTTTCTTATGAAACTTGTTTTTTATACTTTATTCATATTCAATATGAAGGAATCCAATTTCTTTGAATTTTTTTCTCGTCCATCCCATGATAAGGTATGTTCACACTATTCTACAATGAATATGTTTTTATTAAAGTTCTACTATTCATATCAAGTTTCATTCTTCGAATAAAAAAATTCTCATATATTATTTCAATTTTCTTTTATAATATATAACAATTTATTAGGATCAATCCCATATTTATTTCCACTAAAATATGGTACTTTCCATGCTTCATGTGTAATGTACCATTTTCTCTTTATTTTGTATATGATTATGAAGTTTATTCCAAACTCACATGATGATTGAATAGTTCTATGTATCATTTTGTAAATGGTAGATACATGTGTGTGGGTATCTATATGTAAGATATTTTTTAAGGATGAGATGTATTTGTATTTGTGTTAGTTCAGTTATCATCATGATGTTGATATGATTGTTATGTAGACGTTATGTGATGGCTAATGAATTGTGGCTTCAATGCTTGGATTTTGTGATTGGGTCATATAATGACAATGAATATCTATTAATGTTGTTGAGTAAGTGTGAGTTGTTGGAGGTTGGCCAACTCCAAAGGACTTTTGAAGGAAGATATGTATTGTTGAGCTAGGGTAAAGCTCACAAGGCTTGATAGTCAATTAGAGTCAAAGTTTATAATTGTTATGTATGAACATAGGAAGATGTGGAAGTCCACTTGCATGATTGTGAGAAGCTAATTTGTGCATGTTTGCAATAACATGATGAGTTTGGCATAGTTTTCATATGATGATATTTTGTCTATATTGCATATATGTATGCATGCACTACAATGTGATTTCACCAATGGTAATGATGAAGTGAACCCGTTATTTAAATGATTAAACATGTGCTCATTATTGTCTAGGAGAACTCCATGGTCACTTGTGATATGAAACAATCTCTCTCTCTCTCTCTCTCTCTCTCTCTATATATATATATATATATATATATATATATATAAGATTCCATGGAGTTCTCATTCACAATCACGAGCACATGTTTAATCAGTATACAACCTTAGTGAGCCTAATGGTTAAGAACATGTGTTTCCTCCTGAGAGGTCACAAGTTCAAATCCAAAGGGGGGTAGGGTATGTATACCTTTGTAGACTTTACCAATCAAATAGTTGGGCAGAGGGGGTCCCTTGTCCCACAAACAAGGGGGTCTCACACACCAATTTGATGTCTAGCTTGGTCATGACCTTAAAAAAAGATTATTATTATTATTATTATTATTATTATTATTATTATGCACACACACATGTGCAAATCCTTCCTAGTTCACCAATATACGTGTGAGGGACATGACCAAGAAGCTTTGATAGAGACAAGGAGTCTTGAGATAGAAGCAAGGAGTCCCTTTGTAGAATATTTGGGATAAGGAAGTTGGGTAGTTTAGAAACCTATCTATCCAAGAGTAGAGGTGTTGAGGTAACATGCCCACTTGTGTAATTATTCCATTATGAGAAGGGCACAAAGTCCTTATTTCACAATAACATTTAGGGAGGTGCACACTAAGGGCGTGGAGTCCTTACTCCTCGATAGTTAAACCTTTCAGATTCCAAGCTAAGTTGAGGTAACCTTAGGTGACCCCATGATGGTATTAATTCCTAGGAGAAATTACCCTCTCTTTTGGGGCAACTTGAAATATCATTATTTTGATGGAATGGAGAATTTTTTGTTTTGTAAAACAAAAAAAATGATTAAGAAAATTCATAAGTGACAAATAAGAGTTGTGATAATTTTTTGTTGAGAAATATTAAAAAATGGGAAAAAAGTTGGCACAGTAAGTTTTTGTTGAGAAATATTTAAAAATGGGAAAAGGTGGGTGTGCCACCTAAGCGCTAAATAATATCAAATTAAGAAAATAAGAAATTAGGAATTTTGCATGAGATTGAAGTGGAAAGCCTCTTGGAGCCTATAAATGCAAGGGGTCCCCATAGGTTTACAGGGGAACAAGAATTATAGGGAGATGATGTTAGAATGTTGTTGAAATTGTGTGGTAAGTTGAATCTAGCAAAGGTAGCTAAGTATTATTGTTATACAAATCCCCTTGCCATAGGTGCATTATTTACCTAGCAAGTTTAGTAAGCTAAAATCCCACCACTAGAACATAGGTTTCCTTGGATATGGTTGGGTGGAAACTAGTTGACACATTGAGTTGGAAAAACCAAGCAAAATGGAGGATTTACACTCATTCCACTACTTGAATTGATCTTTTAATCGAGTATAACTTGTGTTTGCTTATTCATTTTACTCATTAGATATGAATTGTTATTTTGGTACTAATATGGGAGTTGTTGACAAATGAATGGGTATCCTTTAATTGGGTTTTTGAGCTAATAAAGTTGATGTCATATGGGTGTTTAAATGGAGGTAACTTTTGTTAGAGAGTTTGGTAGCTAACTTGTGGTTGTAGTTGAAGTGCTAATAATTTCTTAATCTTGTGGAAGTTATGTTGTTGGGGTAAGATATAAGTAAAAATAAGATTTCTCTCAAAATAAAATGAATGAAAATGAATGAGGGTTCCCTTGGTTGTCTTAAATTGCATAATATTTTGAGGGTAATTGTTATCTTTCACATGAATAATTGTACCATTTTCTTCCATTTAATTTTTTTTTATAACTTTATATGACTTAGTTATAAAAATTCTTAATTCTTGTGAAAGGGATAGGATGAGCTAGAATTTGGGTCAAATAGAGGTTGTAGTTCCATATTGAGCAATGGATAGAATAAAATTTTAAGTTTTTTCTTCAAGATTTTAAAATACCATACTTATCTTGGGGATAACATCATGTAGTGTATATAATCATGATCACCTAAATATGGCCATGTCCTTTGTTTCAACAATCCATAGGCAATCTACCACTATCAAGTCAAGAACTTGTGGTTAAATCACGTAGGTAATGAAATTTTGAAAAAGGAAGAGGATCAAAATATTTAGCTCATTCACATGTATCTTCTAGGTTTCATATATATGTGAGAAAGGTTTCATATATATGTGAGAAGAGATGAATGATGATATCTATTAATATCTTATTTTCCTTTCATTATTTATGCTCAAAATTGGAGTGAAATAGAATTAGAGTTTTGGTTACATAAACCTAGGAAATATGTTTTGATGGCGGTAACATGTTAACTTTGAGTTGTAGTTGTGATTGTCATGTGAATGCATGGAGAGAAACCCCAAGTATATTGCATACCATGTGTTTGGAGTTGAAATAGAATTAGAGTTTTGGTTACATAAACCTAGGAAATATGTTTTGATGGCAGTAGCATATTAACTTTGGGTTGTAGTTGTGATTGTCATGTGAATGCATGGAGAGAAACCCCAAGTATATTGCATACCATGTGTTTGTTAAAATAAATTAATGAAAGAAAGCATTATTAGTAGTTTGTATACTAAGTGTTTAACAGAAGTTCCCAATCAAAAGTTTGTTGTTATTAGCTTGCTTGCCAAGTGTTTGCATCAATGTGTTAACTAGGTTATGTACAAAGAAGGGGGAACTTAAAGGGAATCCTATTGTGGTTTATGAATGATTGTTCTTTTACTGTTTATGAGAAATAATTAGAAATAACCCTATGGTTGATAATTCTATGGTTTATGTAGTACGCATTTTTAATGGGAAGGAAATAGAGTTCATTTATAAGATGAAATATTAGCATTTATTTGGTATCTAATCAATAAATTAACCTTTTTTAATCCTCAAGAGTAATGATTGCACTAGTAAAGTGTTGAATAAAGTAGCATGCATGGTAGAGTATATTGACAATTCATTTATGATTTGTGATTTGAGTTGGAATGGATGAGAAGTCTCGCCCACTGGATGATAAGTTTTTGGAAGAACGTGACTTAATAAGTTGTTTATCTTATTATATAAATGTTTTGGTGATGAAAACCATTGGTTGGAACATTGTTAAGGGAATATACATCCTTGTTGTCAAGAAGACTCATCGGTAATCATGTCTCTTATCCTAGCATTGGATTTAATAGAAATTTTTAAATGGAAATTTAATGACTATAGGTAATACATCTATTAATAGTTAAATAATTGTCTCTTTACATCCCTCATGGAACCATTGTTATCCATAAGTAGAAATCTTAAAGGGACAAATTGGCTTGAGTTAGTTATGTCATTCCACGGTTATATTTATGCTAGTTGGGTTGAAATCTAAGGTGGATTTTCCACATACTACATCTAGCATTTCCATTCCCTCTAGCACCATCCATTAATATGTGACTCAATTTGAAATCCATATTTTAATAATGTGAGTATAATCCTTAACATGGAATAGATGGTGTATTTATATTTTGATGCCTTCATGGGTAAGTCTTAATTATCTTTTCTAATGCACTTGGAATTGAATTTTTGAATATGCACTAATTGCTTGAGATGCATAAGGAATGTAAGTATTTTGGCATAGCTTGGATGTGTATAAACCATGAAGCAAGGAATAAGTGTATCACAAGGAAGCTTCATTGATATGTCGAAAAACAAATTAGGATTTTGTGAGTGTTTCTTTGATGAACAACTATGTATGTGGAATAATTAGAATTGGACATGTAAACGATAAAGAGTGAGATGTGTGTGATCTTGTAACAAATATTGGAGTAATTTGTCAATGTGTTCTGCATTATCCATCTTGATTTATTTATTTTTAAATGAAGTCACTTCTTGGGTTAATCTTCCAGTCATGTTTGGTTTTGTTAACATAGTGTTGAGGGGTTACATCCTACCTAAAACAAGTGGGGTATTCAAAACACTTAATGATCTAGACTATTTTGATAATGAAAACATGATAATGATAATAGGGAAAATAACACAAATATACTACAAAAACCATAGCAATACAATGAAAACCAAACTATATTAATGAATGAAATAGTGAAAACATTGCAATACCCAAAGCAATACAAACTGGCAAGAATGATAGTAATTTATCTCTCAAAAGAGATGTGTCTACTATGCTCATTCACAAAAATATCATTACAAGAGGTTGAATTTCCCTTTTAACATAAAGTTTAAAACCCTAAGATCCAAACATTAACACTAGGAGATGATGTGGAAAAAGGAATATAGGCCTTGAGGATCCTAGTTGATACACCAACTTATCCATGCCACAACTTTGGCATACAACCTTCATTTGGGGTTTTTTTTATACCATTGCAAAGATCATTCCAAGATCTATGTATTTGGCCAACCTATGAATCATAGATTTTGAGGTTGTGTCAATTTCCGAAAAATGCATGGGATGTGCCTAAAAAATGTATCAAACTTTGAAGACCCACACAACTGTTGTAGAATGAGCAAGGTGTAGGACAATTGTTGAGTAAATGGAAGATCTAGGTAGACACCTATATCCACTTGTATCAATGGTCCCCATTTAGGAAGCAATGGTATACATTGCATCAAGTCCCTCCATAAAATGAGGAAACTTTTGTTGAACCCGACTCATGGTGAACCACTTTCCCTAGCAAAGAAGTTTCCCTATTTTGACAACCTTCTAGAGTTTCATGTTTTGTTGGTAAGTACCCTTGATTCTGGTGTCCATAATTTGATCAAATATATCCTTCTCAACATAGTCGAGGTTGATTTTTGTAGATGCCAAGTGCTCTACCAACTTTAGGTGTTTAATGAAGGCGAGAAATATGGATAAAGCAGTTCAACATTAAATATAGGGTGTAAGCCAAGGGAAGGTGAAATACTCACTCCAAAATAATTCTCATCCATAACAATGGTTATGGTGTAAGGACCATATTAGAGTGGATTGAACTTCATGTGGGAGGTTATAAGTCACTCTTTCTACAAATGAAACCATACCTTATCACCAACCTGAACTTGTGTGGAACCTAATGCTAATCGTGTCAATGTTTGTACTTGGGATTGACTTTTTGCAAAATATCATGAACTTGTTGTTGGATATTTTGGATTCATTCAACAAATTCAATTTATTTATCTATCTTAGTATGAGCATGAGATGACTCTTCCTATGTACATGTAATAAGAGAAGTTATGTCAATTCATACCAATGGTTGGAACCCTGGGCACACCTAAAAAGGTTGTGGGCAACAAAACTTTGAAGGGATATGTTGTAGCTATGTTGAAAATAAAGAAAGGTTTCATCCCATGTACATGGATGCTTGGAGTTGTGAATTCTAAGGATATTCATAATCATCCTATTGACTACCTCTATATAGCCATCAATATGGGGGTGGAAGGTAGATGATTTGGTTAACATGGTGTCCATAATTGACCATAGGCTAGACTAGAAAGTACTAAAGAACCTACTATCCCTATCTAAAATAATATTCCATAGAATCCAAAAATGAACCCAAACACACTCCAAGAAGAGATTAAAAATGGTTTCTATCGTGATATTCTTCTAGCAAGGTACCAAAATATCCATCTTAGATAACCAATAAACAACCACAAATACAAAATCATTACCATGCTTAATTGAGGGTAGGCATGACACATAACCTACAGAGACTGACTCCTAATACTTGTTTGGAGTAGGTAGAAGAGTGTACAACCCCTTCTTCTTGATGGCAAGTTTAGTTATGGCAAACAAACAACATGATCTAATATACTTACTAACATCTTATTGAAGCTTTTGATAGTAAAAGTACTTACACAATACTTCCACTATTTTCTCCACACTAAAATTCCCTACCACTTATCGTTCTCTCTTGAAGGAACACATAGATGGATTAGATGTCAGATAAGTTTAGATAAAATTATAAAACTTGTTTACCTAAGCTCAGTGTTTGCTATCATAGGAACAATTTTAGGACCACTATCATACAATTGGGGCCACCCAAAAGTCTTGAATCCATAAGAATTAAGCAATTTGGTTAGTGCCCCAACTAGAATTCAATTGAGGTAGTCCATAGCTTGGTTTGTAATGCCCTTCTTATACTTGATGTTCAGGGGGAATCGTTGGAGGTATTTGGACCACTTTTGATGGCAATCATTCTACAAATTGTCCTATGTCTAAATGAGTTGCAAGGGCCTATGGTTAGTGTGGATGATCATTTTATTTCACAAAACATAATTATTGCACCATCGACATGCCTGCACAATCGATTACATATTCTTATCATAGGTGGGGTACCTATAAAATGCATCTAATAGTGTCTCTCTATGATAGGCCACTAGATGCCTATAATATAAAAATAATAACATCACATTATGCATTCTATGTAGATCGTGGAAATACATTTTTTTTTTAAATTATACATTGAACACCGAATTAAATGTTAGGAACAAAAGTCACTTGTTAAATTTTCCTAAAATTTACAAGAACATGCATTTAATTAAATAAAAAAATGACACATAATTACATTAATATATTTTGAAAAAAAATATATCGTTAGAAAGACAACAAAATTCCTACAAATTGTTTTTTACTACATGTCAAAATTCACATCGTGTATATGATTTTTGAGGGATTCAATTTTAAAAATATGTAAAAGCTCGAATTTTCATTGCCACATTTCACTAAAAAGTGGGACACATATTCATGGATTCACTCGTAAGAAGAAGAATATGTCAAAGTATGATTAACTGTGTGAACAACAAGGTTTTATTCAATCTTGGGGTAGTTCATTTAAACCCAAGATCTATTCAGATTCTTTTACCACAATACTCAT
The DNA here is from genome assembly GCA_009831015.1 of Picea engelmannii. Classification (NCBI taxonomy): domain Eukaryota; kingdom Viridiplantae; phylum Streptophyta; class Pinopsida; order Pinales; family Pinaceae; genus Picea; species Picea engelmannii. The sequence goes on along the minus strand of ML778114.1, from coordinate 240,578 downwards.
CAAATTGTTCATATGTAGGTTGGTATATGTTGTCAATCTGCTAGTTACATTGATGTTTTGCATCTACATTTAGGAACACAAGCAACATAGCCATTGGCAGAGTGGTCACAATGACATCCATGGTGTCTTTTTCATGAGCTCCCTAAAGCAAAATGGAACACATGCCCAATGAAAGAACATTGGTGGCAGAGGCCATTTAGGCCAATATCACTTATCTTTGTTCTTTTACTAGAAAAATAGATTGCAAGAATAAAATCAATTATTGTAACAAACCCACAACTAAACATCACAATAAGGACTAAAGAGGAAAAAGAACTTGAGGTTTCAGAAAAATTGACTTGCAGATTCTCCCAAAAGATTATCTTCACTAGATCATTGGATAATTTTGAGGTTATTAGCACAACATCAATTATGGTGATGATGTCTTGCATTTTGTCTTAAATTTTGTCACAATCCTATTCTATTATTTGATGTTTGATGAGTAGTTGATTATTTTGGTCTTGGAAAAACTTTGGACATCTAGAGTCATAGCTTGGAACCAAGGGTGTACTAGAGGTTTCTCTCTTGTTCTGTAACAATGGACACTCCTCACTTATAGAATCCACAACTGAACATGCATTTGTTTAGGTTTTTAGCCTAAAGTGTTGAATACAAATGCACAATTAGTGCTCTTATTTTAAGGGAAAAGAAGTGGTTTGGCATAAAGTTGAATTGTATACTATGATATATGAACAAATTGATATGAGAATTTTAGCACAGGAAACTTATAATTAGGACAATCATTTATGATGTCCAGTAAGGATATCATGAATAGAATAGCTCAGTTATAAGAGGTACAAATGAAAACAAAAGATCAAAATTTTTCATTAGCTTAAAATTTTTAATTAGGATATTGTCATATGGACTACTACCAACCTATAATTTTGTTTGGATTCCTCCTTCGAGATCTATATCGGGTGCTCTTGCTCCACCTTCTCTGAAATATATATTGGGTGCTCCTACTCCACCTTCTCCAAAATATATATTAGGTGCTCATGCTCTATCTTCTCAGGTTCTTGTCCCTATGCTCTGCATGATGGTGAAACAATGCTACACTAGTACATATTGTAAAAATTCCGACGTTTTATTTGTGGCATTATGGACAAAATTGTCCATATTGTCGCAAAATAGAGGAAATTTAAAAAAAAAAAATTAATGTTGCCCGATAACGTCGGTCTTGCCACGTTGACGTCTCTCTTGCCACGTTAACGTCGCTCTTGCCACGTTTTCCACTGGAACGTCTCTCTTGCCACGTTTTCCACTGGAACGTCTCTCTTGCCACATTTGTGAAGATGTATGTCGCAATTGCGACGTTTTGGAAACTAGGTTTTCCCCTCCAACGGTCACCCTAGTATGTTCACCAAGTCAAAATACGAACGATCACTTAGGACTTTTTTACGTCAGAATTGCGATGTTACAAAATCTATAAATATGTTGCATTTGACGGATGTTGCGACAAGTTTGCTATAATAACGACGCTTCAAAAAGGGTTTG
>ML778114.1:188379-224891 GCA_009831015.1 Picea engelmannii | reverse complement strand
GTTTTTAAGGGGGCGGACATGTTAAGGTCCTAACCCGCACATAGGTAGATCAATGTATTCGGATGTAATAAAGGTCAATATTAATAAGACCTTTCAATAAAATAGAATAAAGCGGATGTAAGAAGACCTAATAGAAGCTTTCGTTTCTAGAAGGATCTTCCTCTAGATGCTTCTCTTAATAGACATATTTAGTATAAATAAGGGGCGAGGGTATGTGAACCCTAGCTTGGAGATTATTGTAACAGAGCGCTACTCAACTGGAGGTTGCCCCCTTGAAGAGGCCTGTGAACATTGCTATCTGAATCAAAGTGTTGTTTCTGTTGCTATTTTGTATATCATTTATGTGTATTGTGAAGATTATGCTGGATATTTTACTGTTATTCTGTCATTTCTAGCATTTCATTTCTGTTCTGCATATTTTATATATCTGGTATCTTGCAGCTACTCTGAGGAGTTGGCTGCTTCTTCCTTGCTTTCTTATTTTCATTCATAGGTTGAGTTTGGGTCTCAAAACCTTCCCAAAAGACAAAGTGTTGCCAAGTTCTTTTTCTTTGTCTCAATTATTCCAAGATGATCATTTTAATCAGGCCATAATGACAAAGGGTATTCTTGATGCTGAATAATTCAGCTCTGATCCTATTACACACCTTTGTTAGGCTTCTATGAAGAAATAAAGGAGATTTAGAAGGACCTTCCCTGTGAAGTGATATAACATCAACTTGTCATACCTTCCCTCTGAGGTTACATATAACTGAATGCCTTTGAACAGAACTTGCCATTCATCTTCAAGGTAAGAAACAGGGATACTTTTCTTCCAAGTTATACTTCGGAGCTCTGTTTTGAGGTATGAGCTAAAATCCAAGTTCTTGGTTACTGTTGTTTTAAACCAACTTTGACCTGTTCTGGGTCAGCCAGTTGTTGAAGCAATGACAGCTTCATCAACTATCAGTTCCAGAGAACCTACTGTAGCTTTGTTTCCATCATATGACTTAGCAAAAGTCTCTTCTATCGCCTGGTGATAACCCTCCTGCAACTTTTCTACATAGGTCATACATCCTACATCTGAGAAACGCTTCTGAACCTCTGGATGAGACTGCAAAAAAGATAAGTTGTCTAATTCTTTCCTCAGAAGTGGTCCTCCTCACTTCCTTTCCATCTTGTTGGCAGCCATTTCACATTTTTATCCTATCCTTATAAGCTTCCTACACAAGTGTTTTGGAACCCTTGATTCTCATCACAATCTTTTGAATAAAACAACACTATTATCTTGCACATTTGCACACCTGCCTTTTGTTTTCGTTTTCACAACTGCAAGCGTGAAAACCTTGGTTCAAAGTCATGTCGATGATACTAAAATCGTCGCTAGATTATTATGGTTACCCTTGTCTATGTGTTCATTGCATTTCCAATTCAATCATGGTCACACAGTTGGCAAGACGCCAAAACCTTTACTCATTTGGCATTTTTTTGTTGTTAATATGACTTCATTTTTATAATATTGTGATGGTATACTAATGATTATGATCGAGTCTTTGATTCAATGGTGGTTTGATGTTCTATTGTTTTTGATCGAATTCAATGGTCTCATAACAACACATTGACATTGTGATTAGACCCTTAGTGCAATGGTTTCATACAAAGCATACGTTTTATGATTGAATCCTTGGTACTATATTCGAAACATTGTTTTGATTTTAAAACCATGCAAACACTATTGCTTGTGCAAATATTTGGGTCGACTTATCATAGTTTTCAATGGTTGTTTTAATGGCATTGTTTTAACATACACCACCAGTGATTTGAACCACCATAACGCCGTCGATTGTACATTTTGATATGATTGTTTTGCATGGATTGTTTCGTTCCACCACCCTCGCACACTTAGGCATTAATGCCTACCTTCTGTCTCGGGCTACCTCTGTTTGGGAAAACCAGCAAGCATTCAGTCCTGTGCCTACCCTATCAAACCCCCTCACTGTTTAACCTATAGACCGTGTGCTTTCTCCTGGCTCCTGTAGGGCGAATTTAACCCCATGGTGTTCAGAGTCTATTACTGTTTGATAGTGCCAGAGAAGACTGCCCCCATAATTGCCTCCCAGAGACACGTTTTTGCGTGAGCGATTCTGGGTAAACGGTTTTGAATCCGATCAAACCCTTGAAAACCCGGAACCGAAATTAGCCCCTTTACCTTCATTGAAGGCGATTTCCTCATAAATTGAGTTTTTACAGAGTTATATATCGTGTTTTAGAGGTCAAATATCATATCTTCTTCATGGCTGAAGGGAGCGTTTTGGTCTGTTTGTATTTTCCAAAATGTTTGTTTCTCCTGGCATGTGCCTCAGAACCTCTCTCACTTGATCTACCTTGTCCAGCCTTGTGCCTCTTGCCCTCTATTGAACCCTTGATCAATCCAAAGATTCATCAAGCAGTCTGTCAGCAAATTGAAAGACAACAGGCTCTGTTCTTTTTAATGGAGAGGTAGCCACTGCCACTTTTAGCTCGAAATTATCTTGACGAAATCGTATCCCTACAGCCCAGGTATGTATTTCAATATCGATTTTTTGATTTGGCTAGCCGATTGTGTTTGCTCCAAATTAGTTCTGTTTGTTTTAATAGACTCAGAAACGGTTCTGCTTACTTCGAATTTCCAGGAATGATTTCGTTTTTATTTGAATTAGTATAAAAGATTTCGTTCTGGATTAGTATAAACTATTTTGTTTGCATTGAATATTTCTTTGCTAAAATTGAATATAGCTCTGTTTTGTTTGAACACGATTTCATTAGTTTTGAATTGGTTCGTAAACGATTGGTTTGTTTTTGAATTAGGAAAAACGATTTTGTTGTTTGGTAAATCGTATCTAGTTCTGTTGGGATAGCATTGATGCAATAAAACTTTGTTTGCAAATATGACCAACTACAGAATCGTTTGATTCTGTTAGCTAGTCATAAAAGTTGGATTTTTTTATGATTTTACAGCTGAACATTGTCTAAACTTGTCTATTATTGTCCACCTACAGGTACCTACGAATTTCAATGGCAGATTGGACATATTGTGGCAGTTTAGAACACACTTTTTGTGATATAGTTTTGTTTTAAGTTGTTAGTCATAGGCAGAAATAGAGACTTGGGAGATTGTTCCCAGATTTCTTGTAAACTATTTTTGATAATTCCCACAGGGATGTTTTACCCTGTGGCCTTTATATACTCATTTATTTTTGTAATGAACCCATCACTGTTGGGAGAAGAAATACTTTGGACTTATGAGGATACAAACTGGGATGAAAGTGGATGTTTTGTAACAGCTTTAGCTTTCAATATATCAAACTTTTATTTCAAGTTTTCTTCATATCAGTTTGCAATCAATTATCGACTACTTTAGCTATCATAATTCGTTGCAGGTTGATGTGATTTGGTTTATATGTTGTCCATATCTGATATCTCTTATTTTAAAGTACAACAATTACTTTGTTTCAATTTAATGAATTAAAGGTTTATCTTCTTCGTTAAATGAATCATTTTTGTACGGATCTTCGCATACGGGTTTATCTAAATGTGATGATTTGTAAATTTTAAGATTGTTGTCATTTTATGTCTTGTTTGTCTTGTCATTTATATTCAAAGAGCACTGCAGCTTCTTGTTTACAAGAAGCTTGTGGAAAATCCGGTGCGGGTTTCCTCCCATCGAACAACTGAATTTGATACTTTGCACGAGACAAATTGGAAAGCGTTATTACAGGTTAGTTTATTAGTGTTATTTAAGTAGTTTAGATAGATATATATATAGTTCATATTTATAGTTTGGATTATTATTTTAATTGCTCAGCTTAGACAGTTTTCACTTTATTTCTTTCTCATAAAATTATAAAAATCAAAAAACGGTAGTTTTGCTGTCATAGGACAGTTTACAAATGATTTTTGCAGGTTTTCATTTAAAATCTATAATCTATAAATATTGTACATTTGTGGTTAAGATTTAATTGTATTGATAGCTGAACATCTAAATAAGTAGGATTTTGTTTTATGATATTAGTAAGTAAATTGTATATATGCTTTAGAATTGTATATAGTTTTGTTGTAGCTTCTTTTCTCACTTAGATTAGTTTTTCTTAGTTTAGTTTTTCTTTCATTTTCCTAGGACTTAGATCGGCCAATAGAACCGCTAAACCCATCGGGGTGGATCATCCCAAACGGCTTGGGTTATTTAGACAACCCCAGACCGGATCCACTCTTCCAGTTGACGGATGTTCAATTTCACTCGTCAACACATTTGCAACTTAATCACCAATTAATTTGTACACGGTTGACACAGTAATCTTTCTAAATAAGGAAAAGGCTGGCGCTGGTGAAAATGACCCTGTGTTATCAATTGACATATGAAACCCCATAATAGAATCTTTAAACACCATGAGTTTGAAATAAGAAATGATGATTTGATTTGATGTCAACATATATCTGGTACTTTATCCTTTGGTTGTAATGATGATTAAGAGTTCCTCACATCTTCAAACCCTTCTCTATTTTCCACACGAAATATGTGATCACAATCTATCATGATATCCTGCTAGAATGTGGTGAAAAGGTGTAACCACTCATTTGCTTCCATTAACTCGCCATGATGATCGTATGACATGTGTCCAACGTACCCTTTTTGGGTTTCTAAAGTCGTTGGAGAAAAACCCATGTTAACACTTTCACCGGCCCGCTTGTTGCTGGGAGTACCCTTTAGCCGTTGAAACCTGAGGCTTTCACCGACTAACTTCAACTTCAAAACATATGTTAGCCATTGAAAAGATTTTTCTTGATTTTTTGAAAAGACCTTTTGAGGATCGATTTATTTCTAGAATAACACCTTAAATCCTATGTTTTGGCATTTCAAAATTCTAAAAATTTATATAGAACCCTATTAATAACCATGCTATCACCTACAAAATGGAACAAATTGACTAATTCATTTTGGGAGATAACATTTGGCTCTAGCTGGGATGGAGACCTCCCTATGAGGTTTCCAAGAACCTAGTTTTACTCAGTAGCCTTATTTACAACTTAAATTCAAAACTGATTTTACTCAGTATTCCATTGGGCATGGAGTTATTTAGCCTTTACGATTTATCATCTAAAAACCTATAGCAAACATGTAACCTGCTTGTTTATTCATTAAATCAATCACCTGAAAATAATCAATTTACTCGTTTCCCTCAAATATCTCAATGCTAAATACAGACTGCTTAATCTTTGTGTGAGAAGAAAGCATGATGAACTGCTAATCTGGACTTTTCATCTCATCATATTTCTCTCCGTATGTTCTGCAATCTTCCCGTGTCTGCAAATCAGAAAACTAAGAGTTGTCCTTAGTATCTGCTACAGATTCTAATCTAGAATTTTGATCTCCACTGCAATTTTGATCAACAGATTTATAACTAGTATCAACCACAACATGCACACATTTCTGATCACCCGTCTGCTGAAAAGTAGAACTAGATAAAATTCTAGTAGACAACAAGCCCTCACAAATTTCAACATCTTCTTCCTTATCATAATTTTAAACAACATATTCACAAGGAGAAAAAGGATCTTTCTAATGCTCTAGTTGGAGATAAGATAGTATCTGAAAATCATGTTCCTCATGGTTACTGCAACTTCCCTCAATTTGAAAATCTAGAAAATGTGGGCTAATCTCACTTATTTCAACGAACATTGGATCAACAGAAAGTTGATCATATCCATGTGTAGCTAACGAAACCAATTCTTCAGATTCATTAAAATAAAAAATAGTGGTAATAGGAAATCTTTCAGCTCTTCATTACTCTTTTCTAATTCATGTTTATGAGGAAGTACATCACTGCGAAGATCATTTGAAAGATGATGTAGATTGTGAGGAAAAGATTCTTCTGTATTTAGATCTTCAACTTTAGAATGCAATTCATATTTCTCACAACAATTATCAAATAAGAACTCATCTGAAAAATACCTGTTGTCTAATTCCTTTCGCAAAGGTGGTCCTCCTCGCTTTCTTCCCATCATTCAATAATCACAAGTTGATCTGTACATGGTTAACACAGAGAAATTTTCTAATGGGGAAGGTGTTGGCGCTGGTGAAAATGATCCTGTGCTATCAAAAGATAATAAGAAAACCCAAATATAGGATTTGAAAGTCATGAAATTAAAAAAAAAAGGAACGATGGCCACGATTTGATGTAGACATAGATCTGGTACTTGATGTCTGGGTGTAAAAATGATCAGATCATTCACCACTCTTAAAACTATCCTCCGTTTGCCACACGAAATATATGACCAAATACATCATCATATTCCACTAAGACATGGTGAAAACCTGTAACCGTTCTTGTGCCTCCATTTGAATTGCCATCATGATTACATGACACGTGTACAATATGTCTTTTCGGGCTTTTAAGGCGCTGGAGAAAAACCCAAATCTGCACTTTCACCGGCTCACTTGTTTTCAGAAATTCCATTTAGTCGTTGAAACCTTGAACTTTCACTGGCTAACTTCAGCTTCAAAACAAAGATTAGTCGTTGAAAATATTTTCTTCGATTTTTTAAAAATATCTTTTGACAATCGATTTATTATAAGAAATAACAAATTATATCCTATACTTTGATACTTGAATTTCTTAAAAAAAATTGTATGGAACTCTATTTATGACCATGCCATCACTAAAAAATGAAACAAACTGACTGGTTCATTTTTGGAGATAACATTTGGCTTTTTTCACCTAATCCTCTGCTAAACTGAAAACTGCCTGTAGCCTACTCTGCTTATTCAACAACCAGTAACTAAAAGAGTCTACTTGATCAGAGAACGAACTTATTTTCTTCTACTCCTACTCTAACCATTGTACTGATGCTCAATCAAGTAAACTCATGCTTCCAATGAAGCCATATCAGAAACTGATTTATTGAACTTGTTCTTGATCTTGACCCGAAAAATAATGGAATGCATAGCCAATAGAAAAGTAGTTTGAACAGATGATAAAGCCAACTTTCATCTAAAAAAAATACTTTAACACATATGTTGCTCATAGATTGCAAATAATCAGTAATAGGGTCATCAAATCCACAAAGAAATACCTCTTTATGTTGTTGTTCCAACTGAAAACTGAAATTATGTTGGTTGTTGCCTTCACTGATGTCAATGTTGAATGAGGATTGTTCTTCCTCTGTCCAATGAAAATAAAAGATCAACTGCTGATCTGAAACTTTCTGCTCCTCACCTTCCTTCTCATATCTGTTGAAATCTGCCTTGGTCTGCAAATCAGAAAACTGAGGGTTGCCCTTAGAATCTGTTGCAGATCTGAAACTGTCACCTGCTAATGTGTCAATCTGATAATCATCTTTGGGGTTTTCAAAGGGGACAATCTCATCTTCATGACAACCTAAGTCAGTAAATGCATTTGATACAATGAAAAAAGAATCACTATGGTTATCATAATGTGGATCACCGATCTCTTGATCATGATGAGAAATGTCTTTTGCTGCAACAAAGTCTTCATAATTATCTGAATCTTTATTCATCACACTAAATTCATGACAACATTCTGGATAAAGAAGATCAGCTGAATTTTTTTTTTTGCAAAACAAATGGAAGGCAGCATGAAAATTTTCCAAAGAAATGATACTTGCATTTGGAAGAGACTGGCACCAGTTAAGAGAAAATCCCTCTAATGATTGCCTGAAAAGCTTAATTTGAATATCTTCATGTATAATTTCAAGTTGATTAATAAAGTCATGAAAATCCAGCAGGTGTTCCACTGGTACTTCCCATTCTTCTCCTCGAAATCTGGGAATACTTCTTTCCCATTCATCTTTACTAGGAATTGGATGAGGGTAACCAGAAATACTTGAAAAATTGAAAAAAACATACCTCTTGTTTATTTCATACCAGTGGAGTCACCATCAGATTTCTGAACAATGGAGTCGCCACTGAATATTCCTTCATGGAGTCACCATATAGATGATTACAACCAATTCTGATGTCTGATCCTTGTCTATCATCAATGGATCAACTCTGTGTCGTTTCCCAGGGAAGTTTTCTTCAACTTCAGTCTTTTGTCCCCAACAACGGTGCCAATTTGTTATCACTCCAAGAAACTCTTTGAGGTTGTAAGACAAAGATGCTTGGTAACTTAAGGTAAAATTGTTTTTGTATTTTATATGTGTGGATCAATGGGATAACTCAATTACAGTATGGTATTCAAAGAGTCAAAATGAGAATCAAATGAATCAGTTCTCTCAAGGATCAATAATCGGATGATAGCTTTTAAGTGGGTGAGAAAACAATGCTTATAAACCAAATACAAATGTAGGGTTTAATAAACAATGATAAGCAAATATTAATCAAGTTATGAGCTAACCAATGAGATGACAATCATTATGCAACTAAAACAACTTGAATAAGAGTACATAAGGAAAGATGAGAATCTGACATCAATAGAGAGAGAAAACTGTGATTTATATTATCATATGGAAAACTCTGTTTACAATATAGTATCTTCTATATCCAAAAATTGAACCTTTACTTTATCAAAATGATAAGTATTTATAACCTTTACAATAGATCTCAGATCCCTGAAAAATGGATCTGGATTTCTAAATATAGAAAATAGAGGGCAAACTAATTACAATCAGGTAATTGAAAATCTATTTTATATGAATCGAACTATCTTCAAAAGGTCTTCGACATCTGGTCTTTATCATGACGCACCCCTGATGTGTCTTTGATGTGTTGACACATGTCTTCAAAACTAAAAACTTTAAACAGCCGTGAACAAAGTTTTAGTTGACCATTTAAGCATTCACCTCCTATATCTCCACGAATCTTTGAAACTAAATATTTCATGATTTGGTGATTAATTTTTTTTATGCCCTCTTATCTTTTAAAACACCCAAAAATCACTCTGTTCAAGCTCAAAATCTTCAAAATTATTTCTCTGTGGTTTCACCAACTATTCCGCCTTAGAATTTGCTAATTAGCCGATGAAATCTCTGCTTTTCAACGGCTAATTGGTTATAATTGCACCCCTGTGTTGGGGAAAATTCTGTTTTAATCAAAAGGAAAACCTTTCGTGTTCAAAATAAAAAATCATTGTTTGTATCAGTCTTAATTAATCTCCCTGCAAATTTACAGTGACCTGTGCCAGAACCTGTATATCTGGGTGTGTGGTAATTCTTGCTTTCAACTTTTTGATTTTTTTCTTAAGACGCTTAGCTAACCACCATAAGATGTTATAGTCATTTGTGATATTTTTCTTCTTCTTCTTATCCTTTATACTTTCAAGTGCCAACTTCTCAAAATCTACATTGGTCTTTGCAAAATTCTCTGATAAAGTTTTATATCTTGATTTTATCACCCTTTCTAGAATCTCCTGTTGTGCTATTATCTCTTTCAACTCCTTAATATTCTATGATTTCTTTGATTTCTTATTTCTTGAGGTTTCACCTTCATCTTTGGAAGTAAAAACTTAAAAATCTTGTGCAAGTTCCATGGAGTGCTCTGGACTTTTTATGGATGGAATTTCATCGTCTTTTTATGGTTCTGTTTCTAAATCTGTGTATGGCAGATTTAGAACATTCGCCTTCTTTACTGTGGATTGCTCTGGGTTTGTTTCGAAATCTAGTTTCTTTTTAGATTTCTTGGGCTTTACGCTAGATTTTTTCTCTTCTGGTGACTTTGGGAGAGCTCTCCTTCTATTTGAGCTACTCTGAGGAGTTGGTTGCTTCTTGCTTGCTTTCTTCTTTTCATTCATAGGTTGAGTTTGGGTCTCAAAACCTTCCCAAAAGACAAAGTGCTGCCAAGTTCTTTTTCTTTGTCTCAATTCTTCCAAGATGATCATTTTAATCAGGCCATAATGAAAAAGGGTATTCTTGATGCTGAATGGTTCGGCTCTAATCCTATTACACACCTTTGTTAGGCTTCTATGAAGAAAGAAAGGCATATTTAGAAGGATCTTCCCTGTGAAGTGATCTAGGAGTCTAAAGTGATATAACATCAACTTGTCATACCTGCCCTCTGAGGTTACATATAGCTAAATGCCTTTGAACAAAACTTGATATTCATATTCAAGGTAAGAAACATGGATACTTTCCTTCTAGGTTATACTTCAGAACTCTATTTTGAGGTATGTTCTAAAATCCAAGTTCTTGGTTACTGTTGTTTTAAACCAACTTTGACTTGTTCTGGGTAAGCCAGTTGTTGAAGCAATGACAGCTTCATCAACTATCAGTTCTAGAGAACCTTCTGTAGCTTTCTTTCCATCATATGACTTTGAAAAAGTCTCTGCTATCGCTTGGTGATAACCCTCCTGCAACTTTTCTACATAGGTCATACATCCTGCATCTGAGAAACGCTTTTGAACCTCTGGATGAGACTGCAAAAAAGATAAGTTGTCTAATTATTTCCTCAGAAGTGGTCCTCCTCGCTTCCTTGCCATCTGCAACTTAATCACCAATTAATATGTACACGGTTGACACAGTAATATTTCTAAATATGGAAAAGGTTGGTGCTGGTGAAAATGACCCTGTGTTATCAATTGACATATGAAACCCCATAATAGAATCTTTAAACACCGTGAGTTTGAAATAAGAAATGATGATTTGATTTGATGTCAAAATATATCTGGTACTTTATCCTCTGGTTGTAATGATGATTAAGAGTTCGCCACATCTTCAAACCCTTCTCTGTTTTCCACACAAAATACGTGATCACAATCTATCATGATATCCTGCTAGAATGTGGTGAAAAGGTGTAACCACTCATTTGCTTCCATTAACTCTTCATGATGATCGTATGATGTGTGTCTAGTGTACCCTTTTTGGGTTTCTAAAGTCATTGGAGAAAAACCTGTGTTAACACTTTCACCGGCTCGCTTGCTGTTGGGAGTACCCTTTAGCCGTTGAAACCCGAGGCTTTCACTGGCTAACTTCAACTTCAAAACAAATGTTAGCCGTTGAAAATCTTTTTCTTGATTTTTTGAAAAGACCTTTTGAGGATCGATTTATTTCTAGAATAACACCTTAAATCCTATGTTTTTTGCATTTCAAAATTCTAAAAATTTATATAGAACCCTATTAATAACCATGCTATCACCTACAAAATGGAACAAATTGACTGATTCATTTTGGGAGATAACAACTTGCTTAACCATTGTTGTTAAATTTATTCATTTCAGTGTTCTACGAACAATGAACTCTACTTATTATCAACAACTGACATGGTTATGATCGTGTGAATAATGGGCTTTGTGAGCTATGCAATGACAATGCATACATAGGAAGGGCAATGTAGGTTTTCACGGTAGTGCAGGTTTTCGCAAATGACAATGCATACATATGAAGGGTGGTGCAGGTTTTCAGGTAGTGTAGGTTTTCACAAATGAAAATGCATACATGTGAAGGGAAGTGCAGGTTTTCAAGGCACTGTAGGTTTTCACAAATTCACATGTATAGATAATCGCACCTAAAATAATTGTACATGTCACCGCACATGCTCAACGCCCATGTACATAGTTCCATTTGCACTTGTCCATGTACATAGTTCCATTCACAGTTGTCAACATTGCAGAGATACGTAGAAGTCACCTATCTCTATCACTTATCCCAATGGCAGTTTCAAAAGGAATCAATAATGAGTTATTAGCAAATCCACTCCACTTAAAATACAAACAAGGTAGGGACTAGCTGCTTTGCAGCTATTTCCCTTGTTTATATACATATATGTTCCATATTTTCATTTGAGTTATTTATAAATATTTTATATAACTTTGATAGAAGTGTGGGTGTTTCACTAATTCCCTATCAATGTTTAAATGTTCACATGTATAACAATTGCATAATATAACATTTGGTTGGCTAGGTATTAGTGAACTATATTTCTAAAGACTATAGTAATTATAGTAATTAGTGAAAATTAGCCAAGTCCTTTTCTGATAGCGTGTCTCAACCTTATTAGCCATAAAATCATTGTAGGTAAGATGGATTGCAGTTTATCACTACAACTTTGTGAATAAATTTGTAATCTATTAAATAAAATAATTTATGTTTCTGGCATACTTGACAAACTTCAACTATTGCAAGGAGTGCGATAAACATAAGAACATTTTGTTGATCATGTTACAGGTCAATATATATGCAAGGAATGTGGACTTTTCATCCACATTGACAACATATGAATCACGTAGAATGGAGTCCAAGTTTGGATTGGTCATCCACAACGAAAACATAGGAATCGCAGAGGATGGAGTCCAAGTCTTTAATGACAATTGGGTTGAAAGTGGAGTGTGATAAGGGGATAAGTAAGTTTGATTTCTTAACTTGCTAATAGTATCTCGACAGACTTGAATTACATTCAAAATATGATTGTAATTAATAATGCAGTAATAACAAAGAAAATAAATATATGCTACATCAATATCATAAAAGCCTCGATAAAATAATTAATACCTACATAAGCATGATTATGCAGCTTGCTTGATGTGCCTTACACATGCAACCATACACTTGTCTGCATGAAATGCGATCCATTTGTCGATTACAGTTACCAGCTTGACTAGTACTTGGACATGTTGGTTGAAAGCTTGAAACATGGATTTGCAAAAGCAGAGGTTGTTAGCATTTCCACCACTCAAACCCAAATCGAATATGATAAAGAGAAATTTACCTGCAAGTCCTCTCAAATAATTTTACATTCTCTCTGATTCTGATCTACACTCGTTATTCGGTTTGGATCTTGCAAAGATCAGTTAGATCAATCACAATATTATGAAGAGAAAAATCCTCCCAAAATGTCTAACAACTACACGAATTAGGACTTGAATCCATAGTTTAATTGACAATAAGCTCCATTTGCGGCCATGGTTGAATCAAATAGAAAATTGATACACAAATTGAATAGTTTATGTTTCGTAAATTCCATTGTGATGCATTTCATATCTTCATGAGATGTGGGACCAACAGAACCTATATAGCCACCACCATGCTTAGCACCCCTTTCAGGTTTAACTCCTGTTTGAGAGCCAGATTATTCTTTTCCAGATCAAGACCTAACTTACGTATGAGCCAGTCCCTTATGATCGAGACCCAATAGTAGATCTAGAACCAATAGTTGGTCCAACATATGTGTATTCAGTTGATCGAGAGTGAGGCCCACTCGACCTTAACTAATGCAAGCAATTGGGCTAGACCTAATCTAGATTTATGTGCGGAACCAAATGAATAACAAAATGAATAAAATAACATAGAGATATTGCGAACAACAAAAGATATCCAGTGAAAAATAAATTCTATTGAACCAATAAAATAGGCTGAAACTGTAAAACTACAGAACTGAAAACAACTTGCCCGAATGGTGGTAGTTATCTCTAAGAAGAGATGTGGCTGCTAGACGCATTAGTCTGAGCAGAATGATTACAATGAGGCTCCAAAGGCATTTTTAACATTACTCATGAATGCCAAAACCCTATACATCCAAAAACCTAACCCTAGGAGATGAAACGCCAAAAGTTATGTGGGCCCCAATGGGTAAGTTGGTACCTCAACTTCTCGGGGTCATAAATTTTGCATACGACCTTCGTTTTAGATGTGTGATAGCCCGTTGGAAAGCTATTTTTGAGAATTACAAATTATGTCATCAAACTCTAACTTTGTATATAGTTTGACAGTGGCAAGCCAAAAAAACAATGTTTACAGCCCCGAAATGGCCCTGGAAGTACAAAAAGATGTGCTGACGTGAAAACTTCCAAAATAAGCCAGTTGGAATAGGTGGGCATCCACCAATATCCACCTGGATGTTGTGTAGGGCTTCAGGATAGCCCTGAAAGTGAAGAACCCACAATTACAAAGAAATTTCATCATTACAAAGAAATGTGTTGAACTAAAAACTATCAAGAGGAGCCAGTTGGAATAGGTATCCACCTAGATTAGTCCTCCCCACTTAGGAAGAAATGGTATCCATTGCGTTGAGTTCCCCCATCAAGTGATGAAATTTCTGTTGAATTTGGCCCTGAGTGAACCACTTTCCTTGGTGTGGGAGTTTCCTTGCCTTGAAAACCCGATAAAGTTGGATCCTCTGCTAGTGAGTTCCCTTGACCTATGTGTCTACTATCTAATCAGTGGATTCTTGTTCCATGCATCCAGGGTTGAGCTATGTTGGTGTCAACTGTTCTGCGATATCCGAGGTGTGCAATAATGGTGGAAAATATGTCCAGAGGAGGTCCACATTGAACACTGGGTGCAAGCCAAGGAAGGGGGGAGTGTTGAGATTAAAATCATTGTCAGCCACAACCTTAGTGATAGTGTAAGGCCCATAGCGAAGTGGAAGGAGATTTCGATGGGGACCTGTAAGGCACTCTTTCTGCAAATGTAACTAGACCTTGTCTCCCACCTGAAACTTGTGCAGTATCTGATGTTGATCACGGTGTTGCTTGTACTTAGCATTGGCTTTCTGCAAAATATCATAGACATGTTGGAGGATGTGTAGAATCTGCTCAATGAATCTGGTGGCTTTGTTGGCCTCAGACTGAACATGGGAATATTATGTCTATGTGGTTGCAAGAGGTAGTGCAACATCAATGGGACCCAAGGGCTGGAATCCCAACCCCACCTGAAATGGGCTATGGCCGGTGGAGCTATGGAGAGACATGTTGTATCTGTGTTGAACATAGGGAAGAGTCCCATCCCATGTACTCATATTCTTATATTTATACATGGGTAGGATGTGCACAATCATTCGATTAACGACCTCTAGTTGGCCATCGGTTTGAGGGTGGAAGGTAGTGGATTTAGTGAGCTTGGTGTCCAAAAGTGACCATAGACTCGACCAAAATGTGTTGAGGAACTTGTTGTCCCAATCAGAGATGATGGTATGTGGTATCCAAAAATGGATCCAAACTCGTTCGAAGAAGAGTTTGGTAGTATCTGTCGTTGTGATTCTCTTCTTGCAAGCTGTGAGAATGTCCATATTCAAAAACTGATCAACCACCACAAGTATGAAATCATTTCCTTGCTTGGTGGACGAAATTCCAAACATGTAATCCATCAAGATGGATTCCCAAGGCCTCTAGGGAGTAGGAGGAGGGGTGTATAAGGCTTGCTTCTTGATGGCTAGCTTGGCAATGGAACATGCAGTGAAAGATATGATATACTTGTTGACGTCCTGTCGAAGTTTTGGCTAATAAAAATGTTTTTGTAAAATGGCCACAATTTTCTCCATGCCAAAAAGTCCTTCCATCCAACTATAGTGATCCTGCCAAATCCCCTTTGCATGCTCACTTACAGGAACACAAAGGTGGCCCAGATGGAATAATAGTCCATCTTGAATGTGAAAATTGGTGACATTCTCCACTATACCCAAGAGATGATAGGTGGTGGCAAAGTCAGGATCTCACTGATAAAGTTGGGGCCACTCAGATGCCTCATGACCACCAGAATGGAGCATGGTGGTGAGTGAAACAACAAGAGGTCG
Organism: Picea engelmannii; assembly: GCA_009831015.1. Taxonomy (NCBI): domain Eukaryota; kingdom Viridiplantae; phylum Streptophyta; class Pinopsida; order Pinales; family Pinaceae; genus Picea; species Picea engelmannii. The sequence continues at coordinate 209,416 of ML778114.1, read as the reverse complement.
ACTGAGGCAATTAACGACATGATTTGTTCTCTTTGTATTATACTTGATGTTGAGATGGAACTACTGTAGGTATGTGGACCACTTTTGATGGAGGTTGTTCTACAACTTCCCCTGTGTCCGTATGAACTGCAGAGGCTTGTGATTAATGTGGATGATTATCTCCTTTCCCAAAATGTAATGTTTCCATTGAAAACAGGCTTGCACAATGGAATACATTTCCTTTTCATAAGTGGGGTATTTCCATATGGTATCTGAGAGTGTCTCACTATGGTATGCTACTGGATGACCATGCTAAGTGAGAACTACGCCTACAACATAGTCGGATGCATCAGTCTCAATATCAAACAATTGTTGTGTTAGAAAAGCATGATTGTGAAGCAATAAAATAAAAACAAATGCTGAAATAAAACATAGAAGATACATAATACAATAGAGACACCGATATACATGGTTCATCCAGTGTGGGCGTTGTCCACTAGAGAAATTGCCAGGTCCTTCCTTTTTATTATCCAGCAAATGAAGGGATACAACCTACAACACACCCGCTATAACTTCCTCTTCTTTTTCTCGCAGTCTCCTATCTCAAAATACAATATTTGCCATGATACATAGCTGCAATACAATACCCTCATAAAAGAGGGTTTCCTTCTAGGGAAAAAAACCTAACATAAATTCTACTGTCATATCTGCGACCTTATAATGAATGGTCTAGATTTACTATGAAATTACAATATACATTTACAAGGAAAATTTTCTTTTAGGGGCTTCACCCCCGAACCCCTGCTTGCCCCCGAGCCCCACAGGGGGGGAAAGCCCCCCCATACAACCCCCCCACGTGGAGGGGTGTACAATCTTCATGGGGTATAAATACGATTGAAAAAAAAGACCTATGAATTAGGAATATAATCAGGCTCCACAACCAATAATATCCCACTTGGAGACTGATCTCAACAAGTCCACCACTGTTGTATCTGCTGGACTATCATCCTTCTTGGACCTAGGAAATTTCTCATCTTCACCTTCATGCTTGAAGACCAACTAAAAATGAGCAGGAACTCAGTTTCTCCCTGGTTACTCCCTTTGTTAACATGTCTGCAGGATTCTGGCTAGTATGTATCTTTTCCAACTTCAAATGCCCATCTTCCAAGACAAATCATATGCAATGATACCTGAGCTGTATATGCTTAGTCTTCGAATGAAAGGATGAGTTCTTTGCAAGATGAATGATACTCTCACTGTCACAGTATAACCTGTTATTATCTTGCTTCTTTCCCAATTCCTCTATAAACCTCTATAACCAAATCATTTCTTTACTAGCCTCTGTAGCGGTAACATACTCTGCTTCTGTTGTTGAAAGTGAAACAACCTTTTGCAGTTTTGAAATCCAACTGATTGTTGTTCCACCTACAGTAAAAACATACCCTATGGTGCTCCTCATGCTATCTTTATCACTTGCCATATCTCAAGCAACATATATTTGTAGAATAATGTCTAAACCTCCAAAACATAATGCATGAGTAGTAGTACCTCTCAAATACCTGAGAATCCACTTCACTGCCTCCCAATGTTCTTTACCTGGATTGTTCATATAGCTTTAATTTTCTATCCTTTTAAAATAAGCACAGTGATCATAATGACATCTACTATAACCTTGTTTTGTCATAAACCTGTCAAACTTCAAATACCATTGCCTTGGAGCTTGGTTTAGAACATACAAGCTCTTCTTCAACCTGCATACCAAATTCTCCTTCCCTTTGACCTCATACCCCTGTGGCTAATGCATATAAATCTCTTCCTCCAAATCCCCATGGAGAAAAGCTATTTTTACATCTAATTGTTCAAAATGCAAATCTTCTACTACCACAAGACTTAAAATAGTCCTAATTGAAGTCATATTAACAACAGGAGAAAATATTTCATCAAAATATATACCTTTCTTTTGTTCAAACCCCTTTACAAAAAGTCTAGACTTGTGCCTCTTTTTTCCTCCATCTTCTTCCTTCAACCTAAAAACCCATTTATTCTACAGTACTCTTTTTTCCTGCAGGAAACTGAACCAAGTCCCAATTCTGGTTATTTACCAAAGAGTCCATTTCCTCTTTCATGCCTTTCTCCCACGTATTTTTAGTGTCTACCTGCATTGCCTCTTCATAACATTCTAGTTCACCAGGATCAATCAAAAATAAATAATACAATGAAGGAGAGTATCATTCAGGGGGTCTACTTAACTTGGTAGATATTCTAACAACACTTGCAGGATTTTGAGGTACATGTTGCTCCCGTTGTTGTACATTTTGATTTTCTTGTACCTTTGGAATTTCTTTTTCAGTGATCTCATCAAGAACTGTGTATTCTGGGTTTTTTTTTCCTGTTTCTTTCCCTGCAACTGATCTTTGTACGTGACCTTCTCATTGAATATGACATATGTACTCCTAATGATTTTGTGATTTTCATAATCCCATAAGAAATAACCAAAATCATTAACACTGTATCCAATAAAGGTACACTTCTTGGATTTTTCCTCAAGCTTTGTTCTATTTTCTTTATCAATATGGACAAATGCTTCACAACCAAAAGTCTTCAAAAATAATAGTTTACCTTTTTACCTATCCATTCCTCCTCTGGAATTCCACCATCCAAAGATCTTGAAGGTCCTTTGTTTATTAATTAAACAACAATATATACAACATCTACCCAAAACTGTAAGGGCAAACCAACATGCAATCTCATACTCCTTGCATGCTCCATGATTGTCCTTTTCATGCTTTCTGACACACCATTTTCTTGTGGTGTTCTTGAAACTATATTCTCTCTATGAATCACATGGTATGAACAATAATCATCAAACTCCTTGCTGCAATATTCACCTCCATTTTATGATCTAATACACTTCAACCTTTTTTTTGTCTCATTCTCAACTGACGCTTTCCATTTATTAAAAGTATCAAAAACATTAGATTTTTGTTGAATCCAATAAATCAAAGTTTTTCTAGTTGCATCATCAATAAAAGTAACATAATAACAAGAGACACCAAGAGATGATACCTGATCTAGTCCCCATACATCTGTATGCAGAAGCTCTAACCTTTCACTCTTATTTTCTTTTCCACCTCTGAGAAACTAGACTCTCTTATGTTTTCCATAAACACAATGCTGACATAAATCCAAATCAATTTGTCTAAGATCTGGAATTTTTTTTATTTTGTGAAGTATCTGCATCCCCTTCTCACTCATGTGTCCAAGCCTATGATGCCACAATGTTGTATCCACTCCTGTAGAAGCTAAAGAGATAGAAGAGTCAGTAATACCAGTACACAAATACAATGTACCTACATTATTTTCTTTTTCTATCACCAATGATCCTTTGGTGACCTTCCATGCCTTATCTGTAAATATAGATATACAACCTTCACTTTCAAACTACCCTGTGATATTATATTTTTTCTTAGATATAGAACATGTCTTACCTCTTTCAACAACCATTAGTTTCCATTCCTTTGCTTTATTTTTACCTTTCCCATTCCAACAATTTTCCATGGTGCATCATCACCCAAATGAACCTATCCAAAATCACCTTGAACATAATATAGAAAATGTTTCCTATGGGTTGTGGCATGCAATGAATCCCCTGAATCTACTACCCTAGACTCATAAATAATATCTACAAAAAGAATAAAATCATCTTGTAACACATCATCTGTTACATTTGCTTCCTGATTTTTCTCTTGTTGTCCATATCTTTGTTTCTTTGGAGCTCTGTAGTCTTTCTTCAGATGTCCTTTCTTCCCACAATTGCAACACTCTATCTTTCCTAGTCTGGATTTGGATCTGCCCTTCCTAGAATTCTCGTGGTTCCTTGAGTGCTTTCCTCTATCCTTTTATCTTCCCCTATTCTCCATGTTTAACACAATACTTGATGTCTCACCTGTGCTTTTTCATCGCATTTCCTCTCTAAGGATAACACCAATAACATCATCAAATTTTAAAGCGTTTGAACCATAGACAGAGTTACTTACAAGCATGACCAAGCCATTCCAACTTTCTGGCAATGAGCACAAGATTAGAAGAGCCTTGACCTCATCATCAAATTCCACTTTTACAGAACTTAGTTGATTAGTAACCCTATTAAATTCATTTAAATAATCTGCAACAGACCCACCTTTTGACATATTCATATTAAATAATCTCTTCATTAGAAATACCTTATTGGACGTTGAGGGTTTTTCATACAATTTAGCCAATGTGTCCATCAACTCCTTCGTTGTCTTTTCTTTCTAAATATTGAATTCCACCGATGCTGCCTGGATCAACTGTATCATTCCTAATGCCTTTCTATCAAGAACCTCCCATTCTTCATCCTTCATGGCGGTTGACTTCTTTGTTATTCCACCCAATGGTAGGAATAGATGCTTCTGATATAAATAATCTTCCATTTTCATCTTCCATAACTAGTAGTTTTGGCCGTTAAATTTCTCGACCCTAAACTTTCCATCTTCTGTCATTTCTCCCACTCGAATTAGGAACCCTCTTTTCCTGCGAGTTACCTTTCGCTTTGATACCACTTGCTAGAAAAACAGGATCGCGGAGCAATAAAATAAAAGAAAATGTGGAAATAAAACATAGAAGATACACAATACAATAGACATAGATACACGTGGTTCACCTAGTGTGGGATATGTCCACCAGAGAAATTTCTAGGGCCTTCCTTTTTATTACCCAACAAATGAAGTGATACAACCTACAACACACCCGCTGTAACTTCCTGTTCTTTCTCTCACAGTTTCCTCTCTCAAAATACAATATTCGCAATGATACACAACCACAATAAAATTCCCTCATAAAAGAGGGTTTACTTTTAGGGGGGAAAACCCTAACATAACTTCTACCATCAAATATGCGACCTTATAATGAACGGTCCAAATTTACTATGAAATTGCAATATACATTTACAAGGAAAATTTTCCTTCGGGACCTCATTTTCCCCCGAACCTCGCATGGGGGGGAAATCCCCCCTATAATCCCCCTGCGTTTCCTGGGTGTACAGTATTCATGGGGTATAAACATGGCTGAAAACAAAGACCTATGAATCAGAAAGATAATCAAGCTTAACAACCAATATGTTGCAGATCGGGTAAGGAGAGTACGGGAGTTGATCACAAGTGATGCTTCAGATCATCAAATCCTCGCTATTGTGCCTTCCCTCATGCAAAGTTTTCCTTTCCACCAACTTTGTTCACTTGGATGATGGCCCATGCAATATGGGAGAATCCCAACACAAATCGTCAGTAGAAGTTGGCAAGTCCCAAGAAGCTCTGAAACTCGATTAGTGTGGTTGGGGCTGGCTAGTCACGGATGAATTGGATCTTAGCTAGATCCACATGTACCCCATGCTCATCAACAATGTATTCCAATTATTGGACCCTATTCGTGCCAAAGGATCATTTTTCCAAGTTGGGATATAGCTTGTGTGGCCGTAGAGTTCTCAAAACCTGCTAAATATGTTTCATGTGCTCCTCCCAAGTTCTTGTGAAGATGAGGATGTCATCTAGATATACCACCAAAAAAGAGTTGGTGAAGGGTCTCAATACATCATCTATCAACCTCATGAAAGTTGTTGGTGCATTTGTTAAGCTAAAGGGCATGACCAACCATTCGAAGAGACCTTCTTTAGATTTGAAAGTTGTCTTCCATACATCAGTCGGTTCGATGGGAACCTGGTGGTAGCCAGACTTTAGGTCAATCTTGTTGAAGAAATTTCCCCCCTTGAGTTGGTCAAGAAGGTCACCAATTCAGGGAATTGAGTAGTGGTTCTTGACTGTGATTTTGTTTAATTCTCTGTAATCAATGCAGATCTGTCGGGTCCCATCTTTCTTCCGCACCAGTAAAATCGGGCTTCCACAAGGGGATGAGTTGGGTTTGATGTGCCCCTTTTGAAACAACTCTTGGATATAACACTTGATTTCATCATTTTCCATTAGTGATCGATGATATAATGGTCCATTAGGAAGAGGTGCACCGAGAGTTAGATCAATTGGATGCTTGACTTGGCAGTGCGTCGATATCCCAATGGGTGAGGAGAATATGTCTCTATACTCTTCCATAGTCCTGCCCAATTTCTTCTACTGCAAAGAGAGGCTCTGTGTATAGGTTACGAATGTGGCAACGACCTTCTTATTACTATGAGAACGGATGACAAAGAAGACGAACTTCCCGGTCTATGAAATGACCTTAATGCATTGCTTAGCAGAGATTAAAGAAATAGCAATAGGCGGCACTACCTCTGGTATCCTGTACAATTGTTTACCCAAAGTAATAATAAAAGTGTGGGGTCTAGACTCATACACAACATGTCACTTCCAAAAATATGGTTGTTCTAAAAGAACATCACAAACTTCAAGGGGAGAAATATCACATGATACCTTGTCTTTGAAAAGCTTGATGTTGTAGGGAAGATGACACTGTTGACTGATGCGAAGATCTCTTCCTTGGCGAAGCCAGCCGATGGTTAGGGTTGCCAGTGCAATGTCATTAGTAGGTCTAGCTGCTTGATGACCTCTGCTGAGATCAGGTTCTTCTGACTATCATTATCAACAATGAAATGAAGTGGAGCCCCCTTTACCCACATTTGTGAGTGAAAGAGGTGTTCCTCTTCCTCTGGTTCTTCTGGTTCACTTAACTGGACTTTGGTGGTAGTGACAACAGCGTTGGGTTTGACATAGATAATCTGATTCCCTCCTTATGTATTTGATTCAGAGTCATAATTTACCTCTGACTCGGAAGCTTTTAGCTCAACCACTAGTGACTTCTTGGAGTGACATTCTTCGGTGTTGTGCCAAGGGATTTTATGGTATTCACACCACTTTCCCGTGTCCTTCTTTGAATTCTCATTACCCTTCTTGGGTTGTATCTTGGAGTGGTTGGCCTGAGAGTGGCCATCTTTTCTTTATCCCTTGTTTTGTGGGTTGGGGCCGCCTTTTCCCTGCTTCGGTCGTGAGGAGTTTGCAGATCCAAACTCTCACCTCTTCTGCTTAAATTTCTACTTGATCTTGACAACATATCTATAATCCGCACCTAATGATGTGATGTCCATAAAATCCATTTTTGTTTGAATGTATCTATGCAGACAACTGCGATATTTGAGCTCCAGATGTCATTCAGATTCTTTGATACTGAATTTGGTGCACAGGGTATGAAAAATATTGGTAAAATATGGTATTGTTTGGTCCCTTTCCTAACGCAGTGTGGTCCATCTTGTGTACCAGTCCTCGTAGCTTCCAACATGGTAGTATTTTTCTTTGATGGCATCCCTAAAGGAATCCCATGTGGGGGAGACCTCAAATATTGCATATTCCTATATGGCCCTTTGCTTAGAGTAAGTATCCCACTAGTCCTTAACATGGGGGACGACCTTGAGGAGTGCAAAAGTAATCTTTTCCCTATAGAAAAAATTGTGGAACGAAAAATACCCTTCGAGCATATTCAACCATTTATCTACAACATCTACATCTATCAGTCCTTCAAATACTAGAATATAAAAAATTACTTGTACCTTGAAGGGGGTTGCATGGCCGCTTAATGAAGATGTGTCTCCAGTGGGAAGCTACCGAAGGATCTGTGCAAAGTTATCCATCATTTCGTTCCTTTATCGTGCAAGGGCTTCCTCAAGTAATAGTTTAAAAGGATATCCTACTGCATCATATTTATTCTCATCCACGATGAGTTGTTTTCGAGCTTGGTGAGAACGATCTTACAAAGGATCAACTGGTTTGAGTCCCAACTTCTTGTACCTAGATCTTGTCGAGGACATGCACGAAGAGAAATAAATGAAGAGTAGACTTCTATGACACCACTGATCCAGATTTATGAGTGGAATGAAATGAATAAGAGACTAAATAAAATAACACAAAGATATTGACAACAACAACATATATCCAGTGAACAATAACTTCTATTGAATAAAAAAAATAGGTTGAAACTATAAAACTGCAGAACTGAAAAGAACTTGCTCGAATGGTGGTAGCTATCTATGAGAAGAGATGTGGTTGCTACGTGGATCTGTCTGAGAAGAATGATTACAATGAGGCTCTGGAGGAATTTTTAACATTACTCATGAATTCCAAATCCCTAGACATCCAAAAACCTAACCCTAAGAGATGAAACATCAAAAGTTATGTGGCCCTCGATGGGTAAGTTGGTACCTCAACTTCTCGGGGTTGTAACTTTTGTATACAACCTCTGTTTTAGGTGTGTGATAGCCCGTTGGAAAGGTCCTTTAGATAAATACACATTATTTTGTCAAACATTGAGTCCATATACAGTGTGATTGTGGCAAGACAAAAGAAAACACTGTTTAGGGCCCCAAAATGACCATGGAAGTACAAAAAGATGTACTGACATGAAAACTTCCAAAATAATCTAGTTGAAATATGTGGGTGGCCACCAATATCCACCTGGATTCTGTGTAGGGATTCGGGATAGCCCTGGAAGTGAAGAACCCACAATTACAAAGAAATGTCATCATTACAGAGAAACATGTTGAACTAAAATCTGTCAAGAGGAGCCAGTTGGAATAGGTGGGTGGCCACCAATATCCACTTGGATAAAGATCAACCCTCAAAACACACTTTGGGCTTGGTAAGAAACACAAATTTTCCTCTCCAACAACCTCTTGGAATGCTAGGTCATCCAGTGGAACAATTCGTCCAACGATTGCATAGGCTAAGCCTAAGTCCATGCTTCCAGTGATGCTTCAACCATGTAAGTTGTTAGCTAATGCACTTCAACAATAATGCTAATAATCCAAATACCTAGATTTTATTTTGTCAATGCCACCCTTGAAATATTCCAAAGCATCGATACAAGTAATGTATTTGGTGTGGAAGTAAGATTAATCGTTTGATTTCGTCAATATAAAAGGATTTATAAAGACCAACTTTATAAATTTGTAACTGGAAATATAGTTCCACGGTTTAACTTAACAAAATGTTGTTGATGGTTCAAAGCATCTCCCTATTTTTCTCCTTTACCTATTGCACTGCTCGTTGTCACACTTTTCTTCATTTTGATAGTAGCGTTAGATTGACTATGTTCCTAATAGGGATTTGTGGGACCATTGAGTTTGTCTTGTGGTCACGCCTTAGATCTGGTGTCTTCCTTAACCTTTTGTTGGTTAGAAACCCTTCTTATCCCTTACCTTACTTCGACTATAAGATTTGTGTTTTGTTCGGGTATGAGAAAAATATTCGGACTTGGTAATCCTCAGGTTCTTCCATACTATAAATATTGCTTCAAAAAACTACAATTGAACTGCAATGAAGAATAACCTGTATGACTAGTAGAAGAATCAGATTAATATAACCCTAGTCACCAATTTTCATTTGTTCTTGTACACAGGTGCAAAAGGAAAGAAGCATGAGGCCTACTTGAAAAAATGATAGGAGTGAGATCATAGTCTCAACTGTGGTTCTCAGGAGCCCCTGACTCCATATGCTCAGTGGGATTGCACCGAGAGAACATCTAAAATCCATGGGAATTCTTGTGGTCCTAGATCAACCCGTCATAGGCCTAGGTATGGGCGATAATCAATGAACACAATGTCCATTTCTACCACACACCTGATAGAGAAATCTCTTCTACAAGTCATTGGAATAACTAAGTTTGGAAGCTATACATAGGCATCCACTGGATTTGGCACCTTGGCACTATCCCTCAAACACAAGAATAAATAAATCGATACGCTGTATTAGTTCCATGCAAATATATGAAAATTACTATATTAATGTATTACTATGCATGAAAATGAAAAGTATTGTATTACTGTGCATGGAAATTACTGTATTATTGTATTACTGTGCATGAGGAAGAAATATGTGTGTTTCTTTGCATACCTTTGCTTAGCTTGAACACCTTAGCTATATCCACTTCTTTTCTTGACCGCTATATAGAAATACATAAAGCAGCCTGGGTTAAAAGAACCTCAAAGCACGCCTCAAAAAACCTAGACGGAGGTATAAGTAGTAGGGAGTTCTAGTAGTTATCCTAGTTCATAGAGAACCACAGATATATTATTAAGTCGCCATTACTTTCTTATTCCTTTATGCAAGAAATTCAGCTAAATAACCAACTCTCATGCTTGACCACATATATTAACTTGGATATTTACCATTATGCAGGGTGGTGGGGAGACAGTGAGGGTGAGCAGGTGGCTAAGCAGTAGGTAGGAGTTGAGCAAGTGGCGAAGCGGTGAGCATGTAGCCAACAAGCAATGTCAGTCTGGACTGATTCATTGTAGATTGTCAGAGCCTCCATTGCTGCCACTAAGAAATTTGGGTTTTTTAAATAATTATTTTTTACTGACAATTAGCAAAAAAATATTGCATACCAAGGGGATTTAAGTCCAATCATACATCGTTTAACCAATAACAAATTGGGTATTACAAATTTCATAAATATGGAAATAATTTTTCTTTTCAAAATAAATCAAGTTAATATAGTGTGTCAACCAAACTTTGTATAAAAATTGATGAGGTGAGTGAAATAACACACAGTTCAAGGATTTGGAACCAACATACACCAATTAATGCAACAAAATAGACCAAATAATATGCAGTTAAAAGGTGGTGACGGTGAGGCAAAAGCTAAAGTTTTAATTTATAAAATAATTTATTATCACTTCTTTTATAATATTATATGATTTTTTTACCATATCTTTTTTAGATATTGTTAAAATAATTAGAATAATAAGTATAAAATTAGAGAATAATTTATCTTTTCCATAATAAAAACTTTGCTACAATTATTTTCAAAATAACAATAAATTTTCTATATTAAGTTAATTAGTTAATTATTTTGTAAGAATGTGGTTTCTTAGAATCAATATCCTCAAATTCTTATTTAAACACAAGTTCTTATTTATATACATATATGTTCCAGATTTTTGTTTGAGTTAATTATAAATATTTTATATAACTTTCATAACAAGTGTGGGCGTTTCACTAATTCCCTATCAATGTTTAAATGTTCACATGTATAACAATTGCATAAAATAACATTTAGTTGGCTAGGTATCAATGAACTATATTTCTGAAAACTATAGTAATTAGCAAAAATTAGCCAAGTCCTTTGTATTTTTTGATAGCGTGTTTCAACCTTCTTAGCCATAAAAGCACTACAGGTAAGCTGGATTGCAGTTTATCACTGAAGATTTGTGAAAAAATTTGTAATGTGTTAAAAGAAAATAATTTATATTTTTGGTGTACCGACATACTTCAACTATTGCAAGGAGTGTGATAAACGTAAGAACATTGTGTTTGATCATGTTACGGGTCAATATATATGCAAGGACTGTGGACTTATCATCCACAACGTCAACATAGGAATCACAGAGAATGGATTCCAAGTCCGGACTTGTCATCCACAACGACAACATAGGAATCGCAAAGGATTTCTTTAACGATAGTTGGGTTGAAAGTGGAGTGTGATAAGAGGATAAGTGAGTTTGATTTCTTAACTCGCTAATAGTATCTCAACATACTTGAATTACATTTAACATATGATTATCATTAATAATGTATTACTAACAAAGAAAATAAATATATTCTACATCGATATCATAAAATCCTCGATAATATAATACCTACACAAGCATGATTATGCAACCCACTTAAGGCAACTTACACATGCAACCATACACTTGTCTGCATGAAATGCGATTTATTTGCCGATTACAGTTACCAGATTGATTGGTACTTGGACTTGTTGGTTGAAAGCTTGAAACGTGGATTTGCAAAAGCAGAGCCTGTCATTGTCTCCACCACTTGAACCCAAATCAAATCTGATAAAGAGAAAGTTACCTGCAAGTCCTCTCGAAGAATTTTACATTCTCTCTGATTCCAATCTAAACTCGTTGTTCGGTTCATATCTTGCAAAGATAAGTCAAATCAGTCACCATCTTATGAAGAGAAAATTCCTTCCAGAATGTCTAAAGTCCTCCTAGAATGTCTAAAGTCCTCCCAGAATGTCTAACAATTGCGTGAATTAGGATTTGAATCCAGAGTTTAATTGACAATAAGCTCCATTTGCGATCATGGTTGAATCAAATGGAAAAATGATACACAAATTGACCAGTGCTTGTTTCATAAAGTCCATAGTGATGCAGTTCATATCTTCGTGAGATGCGGGACTAGTAGAACCTACATAGCCACCACCACGCTTAGCACCCCTTCCGGGTTTAGCTCATGTTCGAGAGCCAGATTATGCCTTTCTAGATCGAGACCCAGCTTGCGTATGAGCCAATCCCTTATGATAGAGACTCAATAGTAGATCCAGAACCCGTAGTAGGTCCAACAGATGTGTATTCAGTTGATCAAGAGCAAGGCCCACTCGACCTTAACTATTGCAAGCAATTGGACTATATCAACCCTCAAAACACTCTTTGGACTTGGTAAAGAACACAAATTTTCCTCTCTGACAACCTCTTGGAATGTTATCTCAACGAGTGGAAGAATTAGTTCAACTATTGCACAAGCTAAGCTCGAGTCCATGCTTCCAATGATGCTTCAACCAGGAAAGTTGTTAGCTAATGCACTTCAACAATAATGTTAATAATCCAAATGCCTAGATTTTCTTTTGTTAATTCCACCCTTGAAATATTCCAAAGAATCGATACAAGTAATGTCTTTGGTGTGGAAGTAAGATTAATCGTTTGATTCCATCACTATAGAAGGATTTATAAAGACCATCTTTGTAAAATTGTAATTGACAAGATAGTTCCAGAGTTTATCTTAACAAAATGTTGTTGATGGTTTGAAGCATCTCACTATTTTTCTCCTTTACATATTGCACTGCTCGTTGTCACACCTTTCTTCATTTTGGTAGTAGGGTTAGATTGATTGTGTTGCTAACAGAGATCTGTGCGACTGTTGAGTTTGTTTTGTGGTCATGCCTTAGATCTGTCGTCTTCCTTAACCTTGTGTTGGTTAGAAACCCTTCTTATCCATTACCATACTTTGACTGTAATCTTTTTGTTTTGTTCGGGTATGAGAACAATCTCCTAAATTGGTAATCCTCAAGTTCTTCCATACTATAAATATTGCTTCAGAAAACTATAGTTGAATTGTGATGAAGAATAGCCCATATGACCAGTAGAAGACTCAGATTGATCTAACCCTAGTCACCAATTTTCATTTGTTGTTGTACAAATATGCAAAAGGAAAGAAGCACGAGGCCTACTTGAAAAAATGATAGGAGTGAGATCATAGTCTCAATAGTGGTTCTCAGGAGCCTCCAACTCTAGATGCTGAGTGGGATTGTGCCGAGAGAACATCTAAAATCCATGGGAATTCCTGTGGTCCTGGATCAACCCGTCGTAGGCCTAGGCATGGGCCATAATCCAATGAACGCAATGTCCGTTTCTACCACACAACCGATAGAGAAATATCTTCTACAATTCGTTGGAATAACTAAATTTGGCAACTATATAGAGGCATCCAGTGGATTTGGCACCTTGGCATCGACCCTTAATCCATACACAGGCATAAATAAATCAATACGATGTATTAGTTCCATGGAAATAGATGAAAATGATTGTATTAATGTATTACTGTGCATGAAAATGAAAATTATTGTATTAATGTGCATGGAAATTACTATATTATTGTATTATTGTGCATGAGGAAGAAAGAGGTGTGTTTCTTTGCATACCTTTGTTTAGCTTGACCGCCTTAGCTATATCCACTTCTTTGCTTGACTGCTATATAGCAATACAGTAAGTGGCATGCATTAAACGAAGCTCAAAGCACGCCTAAAAAAACCTAGACTAAGATATAAGTAGTAGGGAGTTTGAGTAGTTATCCTAGTTAATAGAGAACCACATATATATTGTTAAGTCACCATTACTTGCTTATTCCTTTATGCAAGCAATTCATCTAAATAACTGACTCTCATGCTTGACCATATATATTAACTTGGATATTTACCACCATTATGTAGGGCGGTGGGGAGACAGTGAGTGTTAGTAGGTGGCTAGGCATTGAGTAGGCGTGGGATGGCCTCGTAATTCTCCCACCGAGAAAAAGAAGGGTTTCCCCTTTGGAGAGATTCCCGACTAAGAAATTCTCATCGGTGGGCACTTAGAGTTTCTCATGATTCACAATGTTGAGGATGGACTCGGCGCAGAGCCCATGTCGGGAGTCAGGACTCGGTTGTAGGACCCTTAGCATGGAGGAACGAGATAAGCTACTTCGTTGAGCATATGTCACAAGTCAATCAATTAAAACAGAGAAACATAGGAGTTAAAGTAAATTCATAATAAAAAAATTTAACCAATGTTTAACATTAAATTTGAAAAAAAAAAAGTAAACTCATAATAAAAAGATTCAATGAATGTTTAACAATTAAATTTGTAAAATATTGAAAATGATAATATTGATAATCTCAATATATTGTTTAAGAGAGTTTTCTCTCTCTCTTTTTATATATACACTTATTTAACAATCAAATTTGAAAACATTGACATAATATATTCTTAAGAGAGTTTTATCACATATATGCACTTATATTATATGCAAAGTATGAAATCACTAAATAAGTTTGGGAAATTGATATTTTCTAAATTCATGCGATCCATGGCTCATGGCTCCGTTGTAGGGTGTTTTTTAAAATCTTATCTCCAGAGACTAATTATTTTATATCTATCTATAAGGTTGTCGTGGAGTTCACTCAACCGTGGCATTAATGCATTAATGCACATTTGTTAAGGTGTATTTTTCCAGTTGTCGAGCGTCTCAGGTTCCTGGCCTCGAATAGTTACACTCACCTCATGCATAGAAGTGTCTGAGTCCCTCGTCACCAAGTGTTAGCGTTGGTCAACATTCATCATCACATGTGTTCGCGCTTTTCCCACAATGCCTGGTTAACCCCCAAATCGACCCAAATCCCCCTTTCTCTATTATTCTTCTCTCCAAAAAAATCCATGGAATTATTAATTTATGGGAAGATATAAAGTTTATTGAGCTCTGCGAAGTGCACCATGTATTATACAGCCTGAGTGGGCTTAATGGTTAAGAACATGTGTTTCCTCTTAAAAGGTCACAAGTTCAAATCCAGAGGGGGTAGGGTATGTATACCTCTGTAGACTTTACCAGTCAAATCGTCAAATCGCTGGACAGAGAGGGACCCTTGTCCCATAAACAAGGGGGTCTCATACACCAATTAGGTGTCTGACTTGGTCATGACCTTAAAAATGGATTATTATTATTATTATAATAACTTTTCCAAAGCCAGGGTTTACCAATTTCCTAATTTCCTAGAATATATGAGTTTTTGCTAAGATTACTATCACGAGATAATGTAGGTGTATGCTGGTCCAAAAGAAAGATGGTAGACCATTGACTGAATGGATATCCATAAAGGAAGAAGAGAGTTTAAATTTTCAAGAGACGACTACCCCAAAAGTGACTATCATAAGTAGAACAAAGCATCGTTAATCTACTTGAGTGATATCCAAATTGGATTCAGAAGTAGAAGACATCTCCCTTTCTCCTAAGAGAAAGTAAAGTCTCCATGGCAGAGAAATTCAATGTGAAATCCATGAATCATTTTCATGGCCTGGTATTTGGTTGGGGGCTAGAATTAGAACAAGAGCCTAGTATGAAAGTGCATTGCGAACATTGTGCCCAAATAGGCCCACGAAACCAAAGCCATCGATTGCCATAAAGAAAAATTATGGCTTGTTATGGGTTTTTGAAGGAATTCCCGGAAATCCACTCATATGTGTAGGGGGAAATAAGAACGTATCGATCCCTTGCGGACCCTCCTCACGATTTATAGTTTACTATTGGCTCATGGGTTCATTTTCAATACTGATAGCATGTCAGTACTTGGAGGAAATAAAAGAGATCATCAAAAAATGTGATGATCAATCATGGTATATAATGGTGAATATAGAGCTGATGGGAGGAAACATGAGTTGTGAATGGGGTCTTTTTCTACCAAAGAGAAGACTTCTTGGTCAACCTATGGGGAACTTATCTTGAAGCATCAAAGAATCACATACTTGGGACATAGTAACTAGTACGTCTAGTTTAAGGTTGGTCGTTGGCATTTCTTTTTTACATCGTGGAAAGGAAAACTTGAAGTAAAATGAGGTGGCAACTTCAACTACTCCATGATCATAGAGCCTTTGGAGCGCTTGCTAAAGAAGTCCGAAATTTTCCGTGCACGGAATGCAAGCAAGATTTCAATATTCTCAAGGAGGAACTAGTGAACACCCCTATCTTTATTTTTCTGGGTCTTTTTCTGGATTTTGTAATTTTCTTTACCTAAATGTCTATAAAGGAATTTTATCCTTCTAAGAAGGACATGAAAGAAGGGAACATCAACTTCTAGTTAGTGATTAGAAATTAAAATATCATGGTGTAGAAAGTTTTCATGGGATAAAATATGTTGAAAATCTATCTACACTCCATATCAATGCATGCAATAAATACAAAGGTTCAAAGATAGGGTCCAACATATTCATGACAAAAAATTATGGATGTACTGATCCCAATGGCCCTCATTGCAATGAAGATCAACAAATAATTGAATAGGAAGAAGAGGAGAAGACGAGCCTTGGGGAACCAAGGAAACTAATTGATCAGGAAGAAGCGGAGAAGACAAGCCTTGGGGAACCAAGGAAACTAATTGATCAAGAAGAAGAGGAGAAGACGAACCTTGGGGAACCAAGGAAACTATTTGATCAGGAAGAAATGGAGAAGACGAGCCTTGGTGATCTAGATTTAGGAGCGGAACAAACTGAATAATAGATTGAATACAATAAGCACATAGATATGAAGAATAACACAAATATCCAGTGAAGAATATCTTCTATTAAATAATGAATTAGGTTGAAACTGTAAAACTGCATCACTGAAACACTTGCTCGAATGGTGGTAGCTATCTCTGAGAAGAGATGTGGCTGCTACACGCATCCGTCTAAGAAAAATCGATTACAATGAGGCTATAGAGGCCTTTTTGATATTACTCATGAATTTCAAAACCCTAGACATCCAAAAACCTAACCCTAGAAGGTGAAATGCCAAAAGTCATGTGGGCCCTATGGGTAAGTTGGTGTAATTTGGTACCTCAACTTCCCAAGGTCGTAACTTTTGCATACAAGCTCCATTTTAGGTGTGTGATATCCCATTGGAAAGATCTTTCAGAGAACTACACATTTCGCTGTCAAAATATGACTCTGTCTATAGTTTGACTGTGGCGAGCCAAAAAAACAACGGTTAGGGCCCCAAAACGGCCCTAGAAGTACAACAAGATGTGATGACATGAAAACATACAAAATAAGCTAGTTGGATTAGGTGAGAGGCCACCCGTATCCACCTGGAGGATGTGTGGGGCTTCAGACAGCGTCAGAAGTGTAGAACCCACAATTACAAAGAAGTACAAAATTGTGTGCTAAACAAAAAACGGACATGAGGAGCCAATTGGAATAGGTGGGTGGCCACCAATATCCACCTGGATAAATCCTCCCCCCTTAGGAAGCAATAGTCTCCATTGTGTTGAGTTCTCCCATTAGGTGAGGAAAATTTTGCTAAATTTTGCCTCAGGTGAGCCACTTGCCTTGGTGTAGGAGTTTCCCTGCCTTGACAACCCGATAAAGTTGGATCCGCTGTTGGTGAGTGCCCTTGAACTGTGTGTACACAAAATAAGTCAGTTGGATTAGGTGAGAGTCCACCCGTATCCACTTGGAGGATGTGTGGGGCTTCAGATAGCCTCAAAAGTGTAGAAACCACAATTACAAAGCAATACAAAATAATGTGTTGAACAAAAAACGAACACGAGGAGCCAGTTGGAATAGGTGGGTGGCCACCAATATCCACCTAGATAAATCCTCCCCCCTTAGGAAGCAATAGTCTCCATTGCGTTGAGTTCTCCCATCGGGTGAGGAAACTTCTGTTGAATTTAGCTCCGGGTGAGCCACTTGCCTTGGTGTAGGAGTTTCCCTGCCTTGACAACCCGATAAAGTTGGATTCACTGCTGGAGAGTGCCCCTGACCTGTGTGTCCACTATCTGGTTAGTGGATGCTTGTTCCATGCAGTCAGGGTTGAGCTATGTTGGTGTCATTTGTTCGACGATCTCGGAGGTGTCCAATAACGGTGGAAAATATGGCCGAAGGAGGTCCACATTGAATATTGGATGCATACCAAGGAAGGGTGGAGTGTTGAGCTCAAAAGCATTGCTACCCACAACCTTGGTGATAGTGGAAGGCCCATAACGAAGTGGGCGAAGCTTCCGATGGGGCTCGGTGAGACGCTCCTTCTACAAATGTAACCAGACATTGTCGCCAACCTGAAATTGGTGTGGTACCCTGTGTTGAGCATAACACTGCTTTTACTTAGCATTGGATTTCTACAAAATTTCCTAGACCTGTTGGTGGATGTGATGAATCCGCTCAATGAAACTGGTGGCTTTGTCGATCACAGACTAATAAGGGGAAGAGTCTGTCTGTGTGGTGGCAAGAGGAAGTGCAATATCAATGGGTCCCAAGGGTTGGAATCCCAGACCCACCTGATATGGGATATGGCCGATGGAGCTATGGAGAGCCCTGGTGTAACTATGTTGGACATATGGGAGACTCTCGTCCCATGTACATGGATGCTTAGAATTGTACATGCACAGGATGTGCAAAATCATCCGATTGAAGACCTTTATTTGGCCATCGGTTTGCGGGTGGAAAGCAGTGGATTTGGTGAGCTTGGTGTCCAATAGAGACCAGAGACTCAACCAAAAGGTGTTGAGGAACATGTTGTCTCGGTCTGAGATGATGGTCTATGGTATCCCAAAGTGGACCAACACTCGTTCGAAGAAGAGATTGGCAGTATTTGCCGCTGTGACATTCTTCTTACAGGTTGTGAGGATGGCCATCTTCGAAAACCAATCAACGACCACAAACACATAGTCATTTCCTTGCTTGGTGGACGACAAGCCAAACATGTAATCCATTGAGATGGATTCCCAAGGCATCTCAGGAATAGGAAGAGGGGTGTATAAGCCTTGCTTCTTGATGGTTGGATTGGAAATGGCATAGGCAGTGCAAGATCTGATATACTTGCTGACGTCATGTCGATGTTTTGGCCAATAAAAATGTTTATGAAGAACGACCACAATTTTCTCTACACTAAAATGTCCTTCCACCCGACTGTAGTGGACTTCCCAAATCATATTTACACGCTCGCTTGTAGGAACATAGATATGACCCAAGTGGCATAAGACTCTGTCTTGAATGTGAAAATCAATGACAGTTGTGCCTATACCCAAGAGCTGATATGTGGTGGCGAAGTCCAAATCTTGCTGATAAAGTTGGGGCCACTCAGATGCTTCATGTCCACAGGAATGGAGCACAATGGTGAGTGCAACCACTGGAGGCTGACTTAGATAGTCAATGACACGATTGGAGATACTTGTCTTATAATTGATGTTGAGATGGAACTACTGTATGTAGGTGGACCACTTCTGATGGCGGTCGTTTTGCAATTTCCCCTGTGTTTGTATGAATTGCACAGGCTTGTGATCAGTGTGTATGATCGTCTCTTTCCCCAAAATGTAATGTTTCCATTGACAACAGGCTTGTACAATGGAATACATTTCCTTGTCATAGGTGGGGTATTTCCGGACAGTATCGAAGAGTGTCTCACTATGGTATGCCATCGGATGCCCATGCTAAGTGAGAACTGTGCCCACAACATAGTCAGATGCATCAATATCAATCTTGAATGGTTGTTGTAGATCGAGAAAGGAGACTATTGGAGCTGAGCACAAGCGATGGTTCAGATCATCAAATGCTCATTGTTGGTCCTTCCCCCACACGATCGTGTCCCTACCACCGCCCTTGGTAATCTGGCTGAGGGCCCATGCAATATGGGAGAATCCCAACATGAACCGTCAGTAGAAGTTGGTTATTTCCAAAAAACTCCAAAGCTCAGTTGGTGTGGTCGGGGCTGGCTAGTCATGGATGACTTGGATCTTAGCTAGATCAACATGTACCCCATGATCATCAACAATGTAGCCCAAGTATTGGACCCTGTTCATGCCAAAAGAGAATTTTTCCAAGTTGGCATAAAGCTTGTATTGCTGCAGAGTGCTCAAAACCTGTTGAATATGCTGCATGTGCTCCTCCCACGTTCTGTTGAAGATGAGGATGTCATCCAAATATACTACCACAAAGGAGTTGGTGAAGGATCTCAATACATCATCCATCATCCTCATGAAAGCGGTTGTGTTGGAAGCCAACCCAATTTTTTTGATTGCTCTCAAAAGCTGCCTACACCCCTTACGGTATCATGACAAATCATTGTCGCATTATGCTAATGGACATTCGTCTCATCTTTACGACCATTACAATTCAATTTCGTTTTAGTTTTCACAACTGCAAGTGTGAAAACACTTCTTTCATTGATCAGATTGTTGTCGTCTTTGGTTGATACTTGGTCACTGGTTTATCATCTGATTGCTAAATGTTGTATCAGACTTATGTTCTTGAGCATTCTCTTACCTTGATTGCGCATTTGGATATATTTCATGGTTAAATCTTTGGGCATGAAAGTTATTGATCTTGTTCTGATCTTATGGAGATTGTGTAATGGATTTGGTCATATTGTTTTTATCCTTACTTTGGACCTTCACTCGATTATTATATGAAGAAATTTTGATTGTTTGACTTTAGGAATACAAACACATACAATATGCACCAAATACATAGGCGATTCTACAAGGCATAATAAAAAAGGTTGAAAGCGCATTGGTCAATTACTTTGAGCTTTACAAATCGATACTTGGCATACTATTTGCAAAAGTTAGATTATACGTTGATTGTTATATGATCCCGAGCTATGTATTAGCGATAAACCCTGTGATTAAGCGATTGAATGAACGGTGGAATTGGCACGTTTGATTGATAGTTAATGCTGGTACTGTGTTGATTTTAAACTTAACACTTGGCGCGTTGTTATCATATGAGGTGTTGGTTCTGACTCAGATAAGTGGC
>ML778114.1:154914-185689 GCA_009831015.1 Picea engelmannii | reverse complement strand
CACATGAGTTTTGCAGGTTTTAACCAAATCTGTAGTTTGTCCATAATGTATATTTGTGAATAAAGAATGATCATAGCTGATAATTAAGTAGTTGATTTGAGTTATTATAGTCATAGTTAGTATCTTTTATATATGTAATAGTTAGTAGTTTATAGTTAGATTAGTATAGTTAGTTTGAGTTTGTTTTATTAGTTTCTAGTTTCCTTAGTTTAGATTATTTAGCTCAGATCACTTTCTCTTTGGTTTCCTTACGAGACCTTAGAGCGGCCAACGGAGCCGTTAAACTTGTCAGGGTGGTCCATACCAAACGGCTTGGGTTATTTAGACAACCCCGAACCGGTTCCACTCTTCCAGTTGATGGATGGACTGTTTCGCCCGTCAACAGGTTGGTGCATTTGTTAAGAGAAAGGGCATGACTAGCCATTCATAGAGACCTTCTTTAGACTTGAAGGTTGTCTTCCATACATAAGTTGGTTCAATGGGAACCTATTGGTAGCCAGACTTTAGGTAAATCTTGCTGAAGAAATCCCCCCCCTTGAGTTGGTCAAGAAGGTCATCAATCATGGGAATGGGGTAGCGGTTCCTGACTGTGATTTTGTTTAAGGCTCTGTAATCAATGTAGAGTCATCAAGTCCCATCCTTCTTTTTCACTAGTACAATCAGGCTTCCATAAGGGGAGGAGCTGGGTCTGATGTGCCCCTTTTGAAGAATCTCTTGGATACGACGTCTGATTTCATCATTATCCATCAGTGAGTGCCGATAGACTGGTCCATTAGTTAGAGGTGTGTCGGGGGTCAGATCAATTGGATTCTTGATTTGCAAGTGTGTCGGTACCCCTGTAGGTGAGGCGAAGATGTCTCTGTATTCTTCCACGATTCCATCCACTTGCTTCTGCTGCAAAGAGAGGTGTTGTGTAGAGGCCACAGATGTGGCAATGACCTTTTACTTACTGTGAGAACATATCACAAAGAAGACAAACTTCCCAGTCTGTTAAATGACCTTACTACATTGCTTAGCAGAGATTAAAGAAATAGAAGTAGGGAACGCTACCTCTGGGATCCTGTACAATTGTCTACCCAAAGTAATAATAACACTACAGGGTCTAGACTCATACGCAACATGACACTTCCACAAATATGGTTGTCCTAAAAGAACATCACAAACTTCAAGGGGAGAAATATCACATAGTACCTCATCTTTGAAAGGCTTTATGCCATAGGGTAGACAACACTGTTGGCTGACATGAAGATCTCTTTCTGGGCGAAGCAAGCCGATGGTGTAGGGATGTCGGTGCGGTGTCGTTGGCAGGTCCAACCGCTTGATGACCTCTGTTGAAATCATCTTGTTCTGAATACCACTGTCGATAATGAAATGAATAAGAGCCCCCTTGACCCACATCAGCGAGTGAAAGAGGCATTCCCCTTCCTCTGGTTCTTCTGGTTCACTTGGCCAAACTTTGGTGGTAGTGACAGTGGCACTGGGTTCAACATCGATAATCCACTTCCCTCCTTCAGGATTTGACTTAGAATCAGAATCAACCTCTGAATTAGAAGGCTTCAGCTCGACCATGAGGGACTTCTTGGAGCGACATTCTTCGGTGTTGGGACAAGGACTTTATGGTACTCACACCATTTTACCGTGTCCTTCTTCGTCTTCTCATTTCCCTTCTTGTGTTGCAGCTTGGACTGGTTGTCCTGAGGGCGACCGTATTGACTTGGTCCCTTGCTGTGTGGGTTGGGGTTGCCTTTGCCTTGCTTTGGCTATGAGGGGTTTGCAGATCCAAACTCTCGCCGTTTCTGCTTAAATTTTTGCTCGATATTGACAACATATCTATAAGTCGTGCCCAATGAGGCAATGCCAAGGAAATCCATTTCTGTTTGAATGTATCTATGCAAACAACCGCGATATTTGAGAACCAAATGACGCTCAAGGTGTTTGATACCCAATTTGGTGCATAGGGTATGGAAAATATTAGTGAAATATGGTACTGTCTGGTCCCTTTCTTGATGTAGGGTGGTCCATCTGGTGTACTGGTCCTCGTAGCTTCCAACATGGTAGTATTGTTATTTAATGGTGTCCCGGAAGAAATCCCATGTAGGGGCCACCACAAACATCGTAGATTCCTTCACGGCCCTTTGCTTAGAGTAAGTATCCCACCAATCTTTAACATGGGGAACGACCTTGAGGAGTGAAAAAGTGATCTTTTCCCTATCAAAAAAATTGTGGACCAAAAAATATCCTTCGAGCAGATTCAACCATTTATCTACAACATCCGAATCTATCAGTCCTTCAAATAATGGAATATCAAAATTTACCTGTACCTTGAAGGGGGTTGCATGACTGATTGATGAAGATGCTTCTCCTATGGGCAGTCGTCGAAGGATCTGCATGAAGTTGTCCATCATTTCGTTCCTTTTTTTCCCGAGGGCTTCCTTGAGAAACATTTTAATAGGATATCCTGCTCCATCATCTTTCTTTTCTTCCCCCATGGGTTTTTTTCGGTCTCGGTGCGGTCAATCTTGTAATGGATCAATTGGTGCGAGTCCCAAATTCTTGTACCCATATCTTGTCAGGGACATGCACGAAGAAAAATAAATGAAGAGTAGACTACTCTGATACCACTGATCTGGATTTAGGAGCGGAACAAACCGATTAAAAGATTGAATACAACAAACACATAGATATGAATAATAACACTATCCAATGAGCAAAGATATGAATAATAAAACTATCTATGAATAAAGTTCTCTGATACCACTTGCAAGATACAAGATATATAAAATATGCAGAACATAAATAAAATGCTAGAAATGGCAGAATAACAGTAAAATATCCAGCATAATCTCCACAATAACACATAAATGATATAAGAACAACAATAGAAATAGCAATTTGATTCATAAAGCAATGTTCACAGGCCTCTTCGATGGGGAAACCTCCAATCGAGCAGCGCTCTATTACAATAATCTCCAAGCTAGGGTTTTCATACCCTCGACCCTTATTTATATTAAATATGTCTATTAAGAGAAGCATCTAGAGGAAGATCCTTCTGGAAGCGAAAGCTTCTAATAGGTCTTCTTACATCCACCTTATTCTATTTTATTGAAAGGCCTTATTAATATTGACCTTTATTACATCCTAATACATTGATCTACCTATGTGCGGGTTAGGACCTTAACATGTCCGCCCCCTTAAAAACAACATTGTCCTCAAGGCTTGAGATGTGGAAACTGTTGTAGAATGGTAGCTGGTTCCCAAGTGGCATCTGCTGGAGTCATATCTTTCCACTGTACTAGCACTTCCTTGATGGTTCTCTGACGCAGGCGACGCTCACGCTGGTCCAAAATTTCTTCTGGCTGTAGCCAAATGGATCCTTCTTCAACTAACTCTGGAAGGTTGGTTTGAATTTGGCATCTGGTTCCAATCACCTTCTTCAAGCATGAAACATGAAAAACAGGATGTAGCTTCGACTAACTGGGCAAAGCTAACTGATATGCGACTTGTCCCACACGCTTGAGAACTGTGTAAGGGCCATAAAATTTGGGTGCTAGCTTCTGACAATGCTCGGCCTTGAGGGAAGTTTTCTTATATGGTTGCAGTCTCAGAAACACCTGATCCCCTTCTACAAATTGATGTTCGGAGCGACCTTGATCTGCTTGCTGCTTCATTCTATTCTGTGCCATAACCAAGTTCTCTTTAAGGGTATGAAGGATATCCTCTCGGACTGTAAGTGTTTGGTCAACTGCCTGGAACTTCGAGGTACCCGGTAAGTATGAGAGAACTGAAGGTGGCTTCTGTCCATATACCGCTTCAAAAGGAGTCATGTGAGTGGCTGTATGGTATGTAGTGTTGTACCACCATTCGGCGAGGGGTGACCATTGAGCCCACTGGTGTTGTTTTTCAGAGGCAAAGCACCTCAGATATGTTTCCAAACACTTGTTGACAACTTTTGTTTGACCATCCGTCTGGGGATGATAAGCTGAGCTGAGATGCAATTGTGTGCCTTGTAGCTTAAACAGTTCTTGCCAAAAATTGCTTGTGAAAGTTGGGTCTCGATTAGAAACAATAGAGTGCGGCATGCCATGAAGATTGAAGACCTGGTCCATGAAAATTTGAGCCATCGTGGATGCAGTAAATGGGTGGTGAAGAGCGCAAAAATGAGCATACTTGGAAAGGCGATCCACCACCACCATTATGACTGATTTATTCCCTGATTTGGGTAAGCCTGTAATAAATTCCATAGAGATATCCTTCCAAATAGCAGGGGGAATTGGAAGTGCTTGGAGGGTGCCTGGAGATTTGACTATTTCTCCTTTGTTGCGTTGACACACCTCACATTCAGTGACAAAGTTACGGATGTCTTGTTTCATACCATCCCAGAAAAAATAATTTTTGACTCGGTCATATGTTTTGGTGAACCCTGAGTGCCCCGCTGTGGGTGTAGCATGAAGCTCTGAAAGTACCGTGGATTTGAGCTTGGATTGTTTACTTAAATACAAGCGGCCTTTGTATCGAAGCTCATCTTGGAGCCAGGAGTACCCTGGGGGAGCCGGAGCCTTGTTCTGCAGTTGCTGGATCAGATGCGAACTTTTCGGATCTTGAAGCCATTCCTGGCGCACAACTTGGAGCCAATCGGGTATAATGAAGGAAAGAGAAAAAAGGGATCCTTCGTCTTCATATTTCCGGGACAGTGCATCCGCCACGACATTGTCTTTTCCCTTCTTGTAAATGATATCATAATCATATCCAAAGAGCTTAGTCACCCATTTTTGTTGCTCCTGGGAGGAAATGCATTGTTCCAGAAAGTACTTGAGGCGTTGATGGTCGGTCTTAATTTGGAAGCGTTGCCCCAAGAGATAAGGACGCCACAACTCAACGGCATGCAGAATCACCAACATTTTTTTTTCATAAATGGGTTTTCCCAAATTCCTTTCAGACAGTTGCTTGCTAGTGAAGGCCAAAGGTTGACCCTCTTGGATAGGGACAACGTCGATTCCTTTCCCTGAGGCGTCACATTCCAACACAAATGTCTTTGTGAAGTCGGGAAGGGCCAGAACCAGAGTGGTGCACATAGCCATCTTCAAGGTTTGAAAAGCTTGAGCAGCTTCTGGAGTCCAAGTGAAAGAGTTATTTTTTAGGAGAGCCATGAGAGGTGCTGCAATCTTTCCGTAGTTCTTAACGAACTTGCGATAATACCCTGTGAGGCCCAAAAATCCACGCAATATTTTGAGAGTCTTTGGGTGCGGCCAGTCTTGCATAGCTTCAATCTTTTTTGGGTCCACCCTGACGCCATCCTTTCCCACCATATGACCCAAGTATTCTACTTCTGAGGCACCAAAAGCACATTTGGACTATTTCAGGAAAAGTTGGTGCTGAGAGAGTAGGCAGAGAACTTGATCCACATGAGTAAGATGGTCTGTCCAGGTTTTTCTATAGATGAGGATATCATCAAAGAAAACTAAGACAAAATGACGGAGAAAAGGGTGGAAGACATGGTTCATGAGGCTCTGGAAGGTGGAGGGGGCGTTACACAAACCAAAGGGCATGACCAAAAACTCATAGTGGCCCTCATGAGTGTGAAAGATAGTCTTGGGAATGTCGGCCTCTTTCATACGTATCTAGTGATAGCCCGAGCAAAGATCAAGTTTGGTAAAGAATTAGGCGCCACTCAATTCATCCAGGAGGTCATCAATGACAGGAATGGGGAATTTGTCTTTGATGGTCAGTTTGTTGAGAGCACAGAAGTCAGGACACATTCTCCAAGAACCTTCTTTCTTCAGTACCATGATGACTGGAGATGAGTAAGGGCTCGTACTAGGACAGATGACGCCGACAGTAAGGAGTTCCTGGACCATTTTTTCAATTTCATTTTTTTGTGCAAAGGGGTGGTGATATGGACGGATATTGGGGGGAAGGCTTCCTGGGAGAAGGGGAATGGAATGATCATGAACATCGCGGGAAGGAGGGAGTCCTTGGGGAGTGGAAAATACCGTTTGATGTTTAGAAAGGAGGGCTTGGAGGTCTTGGGGCACTGGGGGTGTCTCTGTGGCTTGTATGGCGTGGAGTTGGGCAATGAAACCAGAATGACCTTTTTTGAGCAGTTTTTCCATGCGATGAGAACTTATGACCTCAGGTGAACCAGCAGTGATGCCTTGGAATTTATATTGGTGGCCTCCTTGGTCTAATTGCATGGTTAAGTTATGAAAATCCATGAGAATGGGACCCAAAGTCCTTAGCCAGTCTGCACCCAACACAATGTCACAACCGCCCATGTCAATAACAAACATATGAGATTTTAGGTGGTAGTCACCGATTTGGAGGCGCACATTTTCACAGCACCCACCACATTTCATAGAACCACCATTGACAATCATGATTTGGAAATTGTTGACATCATGGATGTATCAATGGGTTTCTTGGGCAATGCGACGATGAATAAAATTGTGGGTGTTGCCACTATCAACTAGAATGATGACATTTCGGTGCTTGATGTAACCGATTAACTTGAGGGTTTGGGGGGCAGAGAAGCCGGTGAGAACATTGAGGGAAATGATCGGTTCCACTTTGGGAGGGTCAGAGGGAGGGTTTATGTCAGTGATTTCTGGTGACTCAGGCACAAGGGGAGTGTCGACATCCTCTTCCTGAATATCCTCAGAGATGGCCATAAAAAGCTTTTGTTCCTTACATTTGTGGCTTGGGAAATATCTGTCATCACAATTATAATAGAGGCCTTTGAGTTGGCGTTCATCCATTTCAAACCTGGTCAATTTTTGTATCTTTAATGGGGCGGAGGGAGTAGTGGGGTTTACTGGTTTAGGGCGAGGGATAAAGGAAGGCTTACGGTTTTGAGAGGAACCAATTTGTTGTGCTTATTTAGCTTTTTAGTAGCCTCCACCCAAGTCGTAGGTCGAGCCATGAGGACATGGGCCCGAATCTCCTCCTTGAGGCCACTGATAAAACACTCCCGAAAGAAAGCATCAGTCATGCCCTCTGTTCGAAAAGCCAGGCGCTCAAATGCAGTTATGAAGTCTTCTACTGTGCCTGAATGCTTCAATTTTGTCAAACGGCCCAAATGGTTGGTGTCAGTGTCAAAGCGTTCATAAAGCTCAGTCACAAAATGGGTCCAAGCAATATACCCTTGACGGGAAGTTTTTCTCCATTGCCACCATTGCCAACGTTCTTGATCTAGATGGAGAACACCATACCGGAGTTTGGCCAAGTCATCTGTAATGTTGTAGAGAGAGAAATAATGTTCCATTTGGGTGACCCAACCAGTGGGGTCCGAGCCATCAAATTTGGTTACATCCACCTGCGGAAGGCGTATGTCTCGTTGAAAGTGATGGGGCTGAAAGGAATGAGAAGAAGTTTCACCTTCAGTCTTTGTATGTGCATCAGGAAAAGAGTCATCGATAGGGAACTTGAGTTTGGTGCAGAGTGATGCAAAGACAGATTCAAGCTGGTTGGTCAGTTCGTGTTTGACTTCCGCCATTGCAGACTGCATGGCTGCATTTATGGTGGTATTGATGGATGTATCATGAGAGGCAATAATAGCACTAAGTTGTTGCACTTCTTGTTGGGTCTCGAGGAAACTAGATTGCAAGTTGTTGAAGTGAGACTCCAGTTCTTGGCTACGGGTATGGGCCATGAGGATGGGTGAACTGAAAAGGGAGCGGGTGGGGTCAGAAATTTTTGCAGAAAAATGATATGGATGAATGTGATAAGGGAGAAGAGATGAATCTAATGGAATATGTCTCAAATAATGGTGGAAAAATTTCCAAACTTTTTTTTTTTAATTTTTAATTTTTAATTTTTTTTACAGCTGCAGGGTTATACTTTGGTCTGAAGAATGTTGCAGTGCTGAAATCCCCAAATTCTTAACCAGAAAGAAATGTGTATTTACTTGGCAACCCGAACACATATGTGCGGCAATAGATCTCACCGGTTTAATTTGTTTATGTTTATGTTTATGTTCCCCAAGGTTTAGGTATTCAAGGGTTCTATAGACAAGGGTTTGCCATGTGCTATAGCTCTCTAATATACGTGCATGGTCCAATAGTAGTACTCGGCCCAATATCTCAGGGAACTAACTAAGGAGGATAGACCGTACCCTTATCCCTACTACCCGACTACCCAGGTACTAGAGAGTATCTTCCCGAGTGTTGTTCTCAGTGACACTATAGCAGTCCGATGGACGATAGGTTTATCTAAAGAGGGCTTCAGGAAATTTAGGCTGATCCGTACACGGGTGCTGTCTGATGCGCTACCACTAGAAGGGGTACCAACAGGGGTTACAAGGGTGGCCAACATATGTGCGCTTAAGAACCACTTGTATTTCCTACGTGTATGAATCCCTCAACCGCGGTTTATGCGCGTAACGATAGATCTTTGTGGCTTAAAGACGCTGGAATACGTCTCTACCCTAAAAAAAAATACCCACAATTTCTGCCAAGGAAAGTGCTCTGATACCACTTGCAAGATACCAGATATATAAAATATGCAGAACATAAATAAAATGCTAGAAATGGCAGAATAACAGTAAAATATCCAACATAATCTCCATAATAACACATAAATGATATAAGAACAACAATAGAAATAGCACTTTGATTCAGAAAACAATGTTCACAAGCCTCTTCGAGGGGGCAATCTCCAATCGAGCAACGCTCTGTTACAATAATCTCCAAGCTAGGGTTTTCATACACTCGACCCTTATTTATACTAAATATGTCTATTAAGAGAAGCATCTAGAGGAAGATCCTTCTAGAAGCGGAAGCTTCTATTAGGTCTTCTTACATCCACCTTATTCTATTTTATTGAAAGGCCTTATTAATATTGACCTTTATTACATCCTAATACATTGATCTACCTATGTGCGGGTTAGGACCTTAACAAGACAAGCCTCATGGAACCAAGGAAACTAATTGATCAGGAAGAAGAGGAGAAGACGAGCCTTGGGAAAGCAAGAGCAAGCTCGAAATCTACAACATTGCATGGAACTTTATCTTAGTTTGACTTGTCGTAGTGTTTTTAAGAAGTTGTAACGATTCATTCATTGTGTTCCAGAGTTGCCAAAAATGATGCTATGGAGCACTAACCAACTTAAGGTGAGGAAGAAAATAATCTCTCTCATCTTTTGTCAAAGTAAAACATATACCAATCTTCGGGTGTTTGTCTTACTTTAATATCCTCTGAGACCTTGCATGCACACTACTAAGTGTGGAGGGTAGTAGGAGCTTACTAATTTCTCTATACCACACCTAGACATGCAACCACGCCACTGGTCACCACAACTGGACTACCATAAAGTATGGGATATACATATACTGAAGATGAAAATTGCATAATACAAACATTTAATTTTACCAACTAATATTAACTCAAATGCTAACATCATTAATTCACATAAGACTCCATCGATTAATATATTTCCCTCATTTCCTAAGTTTGAAACTAAAAACATTCACTAAAATTTCCTCTTGCCTCGATATGAGGCCTAATAAGACGTAAAAAATGTTGATTGGTGAGACAAATTAATTAAAGTTTACTTTCATGAAAAGTTAGGGTAAAACATTAAGAATTACATAGTTTTCCGTGAAAAACCAAATAAATTGCGGCAAGGCTATATTACTAATAGTCCTAGCGCAACGCGCGGACTAATAAGATAAATGTTTCACCAAAGATTTATCAATGAATGGATGACGCTTCTCATCCGTTCTGACTCAAATAAAAAATAGAAATGAATTGTCAATATAATTTGACTATGAAAAAAGTAAAAAAATAACTTGCCATACATGATACTTCATTCAATGTTTTACTCATATAATCCTTACTCACGAGGATCAAGCCAATTTCATTTATTAAATAGCTACCAAATAAATACCAATATTTTATCTAATACATGAAATCTATTTTGTTCCCATTAAAGGATGCATAAACCATAGACCTATCAACCATAAGGTTATGGTTAATAATTTTTCATAAACACCAAAAGAACAATTATTCGTAAACCATAACATGATACTCTAAGTTCTTCATCATTTCCACTATAACCTAGTTCACACATTAATACAAACACTTGATGAACACTTGCTTGAAATTTTTTGTCAAATACTTTGTTACAAACTACTAACAATGTTTTTTTTTCTTAATTTTTTTTACAAACACATCATATGCAACATCCCGGAGGTTTCTCTCCATAAATTTACAACATGACAATCACAACTATAACTCAATTCGAACCTGCTATTCTAATCAAAACATATTGTTTAATCTTCCTAACCAAATCTCTACTTCTATTTCAACACCAATTTTGAACATAAATAATGAAAGAAAAATAACATATTAACACTTATCATCATTCATATTTTCTTCCATATAGAGGAATCCTGAAACATACATGAATGAGCTAAATATGTCCATATTTTCCCATTTTTCCAAAACTTCATCACCTACAAGATTTGATAGTGAGTTTCTCACATGATAGTGGCGATCCATCCATGACTTGTTGAAACAAAGGACTCAGTCATCGTGGGTGCCCGTGACTATTTACACTACATGCTCTGGTCCCCAAGGTAAGTATGTAATTTTAAAACTTGAAATTTTCCTCGATCAATTGTTCAATATGGGACTACGATCTTTGCTTAACCTTTATTCTGACTCATCCTATCCCTTTCACAAGAATTAATAATTTTTACAACTAAGTCAAAAAAAAATTACGAAATTTTTAAATGGAAGAAAATGATATGATTACTCAAGTGAGAGATAATAGTTACCCTTAGAGTATTATGCAATTTTGGATAACCCTACTACAACTACAACTATTCATGGAAGGAATTGAATTTCATATCAATTGGATTTTCTACACATATATTAGAAAGTAGATTTATTTGTGAAAGGAAGCATAGGTGTGGATTACACTTCCTACACTAATCAATGAGAGAAGAATATGAATAAATTAAATAAACATAGCTACAATAATAAACAATACAGAAACATACAACCATTAGACAACGATTTCTCGAGGAAAGCCCTTACGGGGATAAAAAACCCACACTCTAAAGCACAATCAATGTATTATTCAACAACTAAATGGTTACAATACAATACATAATCTCTATGCTCTTAAAAAAAGTGTTTAGTAGTAGCATAAGGATTCTAGAGAAATTTTGGCAACATAATAGTGAGTTAAAATCCACACTCTATTTTCCTCAAACCCTAGCACTCAATAAATAGGAATAACAAAATCATAATCCATTTATGGTTTTCCAATTCTAAACACTAGAAACTACTAGCAATTAATTGGCCAACTACTGTTGCTTAGAATTCATTACTTTCTCATGATCTACATTTATTCCCTGCCACTATTCACCCGTTATTCCCTGCCATACTTAGCCATTATTCCCTGCTACAACTCAAACATCATTATATACTCTAATACTAATTTGTAAACTATCGTGGATATTCCACTGGACAAATCGTCACAATAGATCTTAAACTATTATGAAATCTTTGATTTTTGTGGTATGTTTCCTTAGCTCCCAAATTAGTTAATAACTAGATTTTCTTTAACTTATGAAATAAATGAATTTGAAAAATGAAAGAACATGAAAAAATATACACACTATCCACACAATTGAACAAAATATGTGTCCTTGGAAACCAAATATGGGATAAAACGTAGCTAGAAGGTGAGGCCTATGCTCTATTCTTTTTTCTTCAGTTATGGAAAGTAAGTGCAAAGAAAGAGGCACTCACTATGGAGTTTCCCTTGAAATTGTGTCCTGAATGATTGCTACAAAATCTCCTATCTCCTCTGATACGCTCTTCGTTGAAAGATTAGTTGTCCTTGATGTCAACCCTTGAAGAAATAAGGAAGTCCCGAAGGTATGGTTATGGAACCCACAGTTGATGGAGGGAAAAGGACACAAAGGACATTGTAAATGTAGGTAACTCATTCATGGATGGAAAATACATATCATGTCATTTCCAATGATATGTGGTTCCTCAAAGTTGAGGAGTTATGGTCTTGTGAAGTTGGAAGACCCCGAATATTGATCTAGAATCCCCTAGAATGTCAACAAGAAGTTACAGGTCATTCATTAAGGGTAACGTACTTGCAACAAGACTTTAATTAAGGGTAAAGTTGTTGCAACAAGAGAGTGTGGGTTAGCCCTAAAACAAGGAAAAGGGGTAAAACAATTACAAGCTATCCCCTAAAGGAAGTCACTTGGAAATTATAAATAAGACTTCAAGAGACTCTCATTAACACCTATTGAGAACATTGAATATCTATGTTGTAAAGTGTTATTGGAAGGTACTACTGACATATTTGATGCAATGAGTTTGAGGCAACAAAGTTTAGTGAAGAAAGAAGTTGCAGGAGCTGAAGGTGTTGGGTATGTGTTGTATTCCTTACATGACTAGCCCACTGAGAAAAAAATATTTTCCTCGGGAAATGTGTCACATTTTTTTTCCTCATTTTTCGTGTCTCCTTGATTTTCATGTCCATTGTTGGGTGGTTTTTCGACACATGGTTTTTGCCAATGGTTTTCTATTTCCGATTAAGGAATTAGGGTTGTTGACTAATACAGGTCATTGGGTTAGGGTTTTGGATGCCGCTAGCTCCTATATTTATATTGTATTGTAAACAATGTATCACAATGAATGAAGATAAAATATGTTGGTTTTCCCGGTTTAGGTTTCTAGGGGAAAAATCTCTCTGTAATGTGTGTATTTTCCATTGTATATTTTTTGTTCTTTTATTGAAAATTTGTTTTCAGTAAAATATTGTACAAGGTTAAAATCTACATTTGGTATCAGAGTTTTGTTGGCTTCAGGGGGATGCCTTTGTGATCAAGGGTTTGGCTCAGGATTGTGAGAAGCCTTGTTACAGTGGGATATTTGTGGTGTTGATTTTTCAGGTGAAAAGAAATGGTGATCAGTTCAAAAACGGAGATTGAGAAGTTTAATGGGCAAATTTTTGAGTTGTGGAAGCTCAAGATGGAATATCTGTTGGTGGACATAGATCAATGGATCGTGGTAGATCCAAGTACTACACCTACATGGAATTTAATAGATGACTGGAAAAATTTGGATCGGAAGGCGAAGAGCACAATCTGACTGTGTCTCTCAGATTCAGTATTACTAAATGTGTCAGAGGAAGCTACAACCAAAGATTTATGGGATAAGTTGGGGAAGTTGTATCAGTCTAAGTTCCTAGTAAATGAACTATTCCTGAGAAAGAAGTTGTATAACCTAAGGATGAGAGATGGATACTCGGTGGAAGAGAATTTGAACGGCTTCAATACTGTGGTAAGTTAGTTAGTATATGTTGAGATTAAAATTTCAGATGAAGATAAGTGTATCCATTTATTGTGCTCTTTACTAGACTCATGAGATAGTCTGGTTGTATTCATAGGTAGTAATAAAAATTCCTTGAAGTTTGATGAAATGGTCTCATCCTTGTTGTTGGAGGAGATGAGATGGAAGAACGTGGAAGGAAAGAGCACAAATGCATTATTTGCAAGAGGATGCTCCCATGAAAGAAATAGATCTAAGTCCTCAAGTGGGATATCTAAGTCTAAGAGAAGATCTAAATCTCCCAGAAATTTTGTAAAGGTATGCTGGAGATGTGGAAAATAAGGGCACTACAAGAAACAATGTAGATCCAAAGTTGAGAAAAAGAAGGGATCTAAAGAATATCCTTCTACAGAAGAGAAGACCTCCAAGGAAGAAGGAGGGGATGTGTACTTGGATTCTTCAAGCACACATGTAGATCATAAGGTATGGTTGGTTGATTCAGGTGCATCCTTTCATATGACTCCCCACAGGGAGTGGTTCTGTGAATATGAAAGGTATGATGAAGGTAATGTTTTCCTAGGTGATGAATCGATAACCAAAATCATAGGTTGAGGAAAATTCAAGTTGAGGCTCATAGATGGAAGGATTATAACACTACTTGGTGTTCTACACATCCCAGGATTGGACAAAATTTTTATTTCTATAAGAAAAATGGACGATGCAAGGGTAAAAATAATATTTGAAAAGGAAACATGTAGGATGGTTCAAGGAGAAACAATGTTGTTGAAGGGAGTTCAGTTTGGGACTTTGTGTAAGCTGCAAGGAAGCACTATTAGTGATGGGTGTAATAGTTCCATTATTTTTCATATTGGAGTTGAAGAAGAAATAAATCCTACAATCTCTGGAGAAAATGTTATGTTGTGGCATAAAAGACTGGGGAATATTAGAGAGAAGGGTCTTCGACTACTACATGGTAAAGGTATGGTTGAAGGTATGTATAACTTCTCTCTGTATTTTGATTTTTGTGAACATTTTGTTTATGGAAAGCAGAATCGGGTAATATTGCTCTCTAGTGAAACGAGGGAAGAAGGAATTTTACAACTAGTTTGTAGTGATGTGTTTCGACTTGTTTTGGTTCCATCATTGGGAAAATTAGTGTACTATGTCTCATTTATAGATGACTTCTCGAGGAATACTTGGATATATTTCCTTAGGAAGAAATTTGAAGTCATTGACAGGTTTAAAGAGTTTAAGTCTCTTGTTGAGAATCAAACAGAGAAAATAATTAAGGTTTTGAAGACAGATAATGGTGATGAGTTCTGCGGCAATGAATTTGAATAATTCTGTAAGAAGTGTGGTATAGCAAATCAGAAGACTACTCCATATACACCTCAACATAATTGATTTGCAGAAAGAATGAACAAGACACTGATGGAAAAATCAAGGTGCATGCTCAGTAGTGCTAGGCTAGGGAAAGAATTTTGGGTAGAGGCAGTGGGTATTGCATGTTACTTGGTCAACAGATCAACCTCATCAACGCTGGATGAAAAGACTCCACAAGAGGTATGGACTGGTAATAAAACTTCTCTCACACATATGAAGGTATTTTCCTGTGAGGCCTATGTTCATGTTCCAAAGGAAAACATGAGTAAGCTAGATAAGAAGGATGAAAAGTGTATCTTTATTGGGTATAAAGATGGTCTCAAAGGTTATAAGCTTTGGAACCCAGAAACTAAGAAGGTTGTGTATATCCGAGATGTTGTATTTAGCGAAATGAAGGATGTTGTTGAACGGGAAGTCCTACCAATTAAGGAAGAACCAGAGAAAATAGAGTTTGATTTAAAGGATGATGAATCAGACTCTACAAAAGAACATGAATAAGAAGAAGAAGATCCTCATACTCTAGTATCGAGGAGATCAGTTCGAGAAAGAAGGCTATCGGAAAGGTATACTCCATATGATTTCCGTTCAAATTTTTCTTTGTCTATTACTGATGATGATCCTAGAAATGTCAGGCAGACAGTTGATTCAGAGGATGGAAAACTCTAGAAAAAGGCCATCGATGAAGAAATGGAAGCCTTGGATAAGAATGAGGCTTGGGATCTAGTGGAGTTGCCAATTAGAAGAAATCTCATTGGCAGGAAATGGGTATTTAAAAAGAAGCTAAATGTAGAAGGAAAAGTGGAGAAAGACAAAGCTTGGTTAGTAGCAAAGGGTTATTCCTATGTTGAGGGAATTGATTTTGGTGAGATTTTTTCTCCTGTTGCCAAGCTAAAATCTATAATATTTTTGTTATCTATTGTTGCTGTATTTGATTTTGAAGTAGAACAGATGGATGTGAAGACAACATTCCTACATGGGGATCTTGAAGAAGAAATCTATATGAAGCAGCCAAAAGACTTTGCTATGAAGGGAAATAAAGAGCTGGTATGCAAGATGAAAAGTCCCTGTATGATTTAAAGAAATCACCAAGGATGTGGTATCAAAAATTTGATACTTATATGCTAGGACTTGGCTTCACAAGAAGCAAAGAGGATCACTGTGTGTATTTTAAATTAATTTGTGATCATTTGATTTATTTGGTCTTGTATGTGGATGACACATTGCTGATAGGAAACAACAAGGATATTATCTAGGATGTGAAAACTCAATTGTCCTCTAAATTTGACATGAAGGATCTCGATGCTTCAAATTTCATTTTGGGCATGGAAATTAAAAGAGTTCAAAAAAAGAATAAACTTTGGTTAAATCAGAGAAAATATGTCGAGACAATATTACAGAGGTTTAATAAACAGGAATGTAAATCGGTCAAGGTCATTATTCATGTTGGTGTAAAATTATTTGTGGATTAGTGTCCCAAGACACAGGAAGAGGAGGAAGACATGTCTCGTGTTCCATATGTGAGTGCATTTGGTAGTTTGATGTATGCAATGGTCTGTACTAGACCAAACATTGCACATGTAGTGGGAATTTTGAGAAGGTATATGTCAAAACCAGGGAAGGAGCATTGGACAACAGTAAAATGGTTTTCATGTATTTGCGTGGCACTACTAGCTATGGATTGTATTACCAAGGAATACTAGGATTGGACAGAGTGTTGGACATACATGGCTTTTTGGATGCAGATTGGGCTGGAGATATGGATTGTAGGAGATCTACAAGCGGGTATGTGTTTAACCTGTTTGGAGGAGAAATAAGTTGGATGAGCAAAAGACAGGCTGTAGTGGCACTTTCAACTACAAAAGTTGAATACATGGAAACCACTCATGCAAGTAAGGAAGCGGTATAGTTACAAACGGTATAGTTACAAATATCGTGTTTAGGTATTGGGTTGGTACAACAAGCTGTAAGGATAGATTGTGATAGTTAGAGTGCAATTTTTCTGGCGAAGAACCTGACTTATCATTCAAAGAAAAAACATATTGATATTCAATATCACTTTGTGAGAGACATGATTGAAGAAAAGAAAGTTTTGTTGATGAAGTTGGACACTTTGAAGAATGTTGCAGATTCATTAACAAAATATGTGAGCACTGAGAAGTTCTCTTGGTGTAGAGGATCCATGGGCATTGATGCCCTGGATTGTTGACTATGTAACCCTGTAACCCCCTGTATGCAAAGAAAACAACAAGTGGGATAATGTTAGGGGTTCGGGGGCAGCGCCCCAGAGAATTTGTTTTTCCTCGAGAAACTTGTTGCATTTTAACCTCGTTTTTCATGTCACCTTGTTATTTGTGTCCATTGTTGGGTGGTTTTTTGGCACATGGTTTTTGTCAATGGTTTTCTATTTTCGGTTAAGGAATTAGAGTTGTTGGATAATATAGGTCATTGTGTTAGAGTTTTGGATGTTGTTGGCTCCTATATGTATGTTGTATTGTAAAAAATGTATCACAATGAATGAAGATAGAATATGCTGGTTTTCCCAGTTTGGGTTTCTAGGGGAAAAATATCTATGTAATGTGTGTATTTTCCATTGTATATTTTCTATTCTTTTAGTGAAAATATATTTGCAGTAAAATATTGTGCAAGGTTAAAATCTAAAGAAGGGACGAAGTTGAGCTTACTGTTCTAGTGTTTTCATGATGTTATCCACAAGTTGCAGTGAAGGAGAGTGAAGACATTCATGAGTTGTGGACTCATAGAAGCACAAACATACGTAGAGTTCAGTGAAGGAAAACAAAGATGTAAAAAAGATCAAATAAATCGACAAGTTTCCAAGGAAGTAGGGCACGAACATTTGTGAGACACAGTGGGACAGAGCATGGACATCTGTGAGTTTACAGAGCACATGGTGCATATCTGTTGAAAAAATATGAAGTTCAAAAGATCAAATCCATCAGGCCAACTATAGTTTGAGAGGTATGGTTTATTGTGTGTGTCAGGGTCTATATTCTGCAGTATTACAACACATAAATATTTTAGTAGTTCATGAGTATTTTATTTGGTAGACATTCTTAGGGATCTTGGTATGAGGGTTTGAGGCATAAGGGTTTGAGTGGTAACAGTTGATGAAGTATAACAATAGTGATAGGTTGTGGTAGTGACAATGAAAAACCGGTAATAGGTTGATTGATTCACTGGTAGTGA
The DNA here is from genome assembly GCA_009831015.1 of Picea engelmannii. Lineage (NCBI taxonomy): Eukaryota > Viridiplantae > Streptophyta > Pinopsida > Pinales > Pinaceae > Picea > Picea engelmannii. Next base: position 167,803 of record ML778114.1, on the reverse strand, counting down.
CAGGTTGTCTACAGTTATATTTCTAGGTGGTTAGACGGGGAAAGGAAAGAGGGTTGCAGCCTCCTTTCGGTTGGTGCCAAAGAATCAAGGAGTTGGATATTCCTTTTGGCTGGAGCCTGAGAACTAGGGGGTTGGAGACTCCTTCCAGTCGTAGTTGGAGAATTGAGGAGTTGGAGGTTCCTTTAGGTTGGAGCTTGAAAACTAGGGGGTTGGAGCCTCCTTCTAGTTGTAGCTGGAAAATAAGGAAGTTGGTGCTTCTTATGAATGTATTTATTCAGACATATAAGAAAATATTTCCATGGTTTTTTCCCGTATTGGGTTTGCACATAAAATTTTGGTGTACTGTGTATTTGTGGTTGCTTATTGTTCATGGTTGATTTATATTGTTGATGATACATTAAATGATAATGTTAAAATTGTTGAATACTTCTCATAAAGTTAAAGAATACACATTGTGGTTAAAAGTGGTAATAAAGTGCTCATACATATTCACCCCCCCTCTCAGTATTCCAACAATTGGTATCAGAGCAGGTGCTTCAAGAAACAATCTAACAAATGAAAGGAGATCATGGAATACACTAAGATTGGGGAAACAATGTTTGATGGACAAAACTATGCCTTTTGGAGTAAGAGGATGAAAACCTTTTTATAGGCACAAGGATTTGATGTTTGGCAGTCAGTAGTAGATGGATATACAACACCAACCACTCCCCCAACTAACAAAGATAGAAAGAAACTTAGTGAGAACAATTCAAAAGCTAAAGGTATGATTCTAAGTAGTTTGGTTGATTCAATATTTGTCAAAGTTATGCATTGTGAATCTGCAAAATATATTTGGGATAAAATTCAAAAGATTTATGAAGGAGATGCAAAAGTAAAGGGATCCAAGCTTCAAACTTTCAGAGTCAAGTTTGAACAATTGAAGATGAAGGAAGATGAATGCATTGTAGATTAATTTTTATGAATTGATGAAATTGTAAACGCTATTAAAGGACTGAAAGAGGAGGTGAAAGAATCAATATTCGTTCAAAAGGCACTAAGATCTCACCCAATGAGATTTCATCCTAAGGTCTTAGTTCTAGAAGGAAGAACGAATCTCGCTACAATGAGCATGGATGAGTTGCAGGGAATCCTCACAACTTATGAGATGAGAACATAAAAGGATAAACCATTCACAAAGGAAGAAACATTCAAAGAATACAAGAAAGAAAAGAAGAAGAAGGTCCAAAATTCAAAGTCAACCAACAATTGCAGCGATGAGTTAGAAAATGATGAAGAAATGGAAAAATTTCTAAGGAAGATGAAAAGATGAACTGGAAAATATTAAGGGATGCTTCCATTAAAATGTTTCAATTGTGGTGGTATTGGTCATTTTTATAATAAATTTCCTCATAAAAATAAATCCAACGATGAAGAAAAAACTTCTAATAAAGAAAAGAAATATAAAAAGGGAAACAAAAGAAGAAATAAAAATAAATTCCAAAAGAAAAATTTCTACTCAAAAAAAGAAAATTCTTCATTAGATGAAGAGGATGAGAACGATAGTGATTCTAGAGATGTTCTCTTTATGGCTTATGAAAACTCTGAAGAATATTTTGAAGAAGATTCTGAAAAAGAAGGATAAGTGGATCTCAGGGAAGAACTAATCAAAGGTATATACAATCTAGGAAGAGAAAATAAAAAGAACGAATCGCTCAAGGGAGAGTTACTTATGCTAAAAGAGGATCCTCAAAATTATAACTTTGAAAAGGATCAACATGTGATTGTGAACCTAAAAATCCAAATTGAAGAAGCCATAAGAACCGAGGAAGTTCTCATAAGCCAGTTGGAAGAAAGGGGAAAGAATATTGAAAGGATGGAAGACAAAATTGTCTCATTAAGAAAGGATCTATAGAATAAATATGTGAAACAAAATAGCACCAAAATTTTGGATCATATCATCAACAGTCAAAATTCATACAATGATAGGTCTAGGCTAGGATACCATCAAATTCAGAATGAAAAAGATTCGAGCTGCAAAAGGACAGAACCAATAATCTATGCATAAATCATCAAAGGTAGTATCAAGAAGGAAGAATATAGGAAAAAATAGGAAGAATATTATAGAGGAACAAAACCACCTAGAAGATTCAGAGTTTAGAAGTCAACAATAGAAATATGTCATGAAGAAGAAGGATTCAGAAGAGAAACACCATTTGGAAGAACCTCTTCAGTTAGGTGTCATACCATTTTTCTTGGTTTATGTTATTAGTGCAATAATTTTGATTATAAAGTTGTAAATTGCAGAGCCTATGACAAGAAAAAAGATGGTTATGAAAGCCACTCTAGAATGAGTGACATCAAAAAACCTCAGGAAACACATACCCAAAACTATAACAATTTGTTCCGGTTGAAGGATGAAGTAGAATGTTATAAGTGTAACAATTTTGGGTACATAGATAGAGATTTTAGATTGACATTCCCTTAAAAAGAATCAAAGAAGAACATCAACAAAATTATACATGAACCGTAAAATATATGGATGAGAAAAAAAAATCGATTCGACTCTGAAGAATGAAGACTTGCTTTATAGGAAAAACACGGGAAAATAGATTGGTACGTTGACAATGGCTATTCAAATCATATTAAAGGTGACAAGGATATGTTTCTAACTTTGAAGAAATAAAGAGATGGATCAATTTCATTTGGAAATGATGACTTGACCAAGATCATCAGTTAGGCTTGGAAACAAAAATTCCAAAGCAGAAAATCTTCTACTTGTTGAAGATATGAAACACAATTTGTTAAGTTTCAGTCAAATGTGTAATCAAGGACACACACTTCTTTTTGACTCAAAGAAATGTCAGATAAGAAAATAAGGATCTGGAAATCTAGTTTCTACAACAGTGAGAACTCCAAACAACATATATGTCTTGTATGAAATTGGAAAATAAAGATGTTGTTTGGGAAAAGAAAATGAAAATTGGCTTTGGCATAGAAGAATGGGTCACATGAACTTTGAAAACCTTGTCAAAGTTAGCAGAAAGGAAACAGTAAGATAACTTCCTATGATTTCAAAACCAACAGATACTTTATGTAAGCATTGTTTGCAGGGAAAACAAACAGGGACCAAATTCAAATCAAAGGAGTATAATACAACAAAACCATTGGAGATTGTACATATTTATCTATGCGAGATGATGAGAACAAAGGGATTGAAAGGTGAACAATATTTCATGCTACTTGTTGATAATTATACAAGGATGAACAAATTTAGATTTCTTAAGAAAATGTTAGAGGAATTTGAACAATTCAAGACATACAAATATATTGTTGAGAATGAAATGGATTTGAAAATCAAATTTTTAATATCAAACAATGGAGGAGAGTTCACATCAAAGGAATTCATGGACTTCTACTGTAAACATGGAATAAAAATTCAATTCTCAATAGCTAGGACACCTCAATAGAATGGAGTCATTGAACATAAGAACAAAACAATACATGAAATGGATAGAACTATGTTGAAAGATTCCAAGTTAGATAACATCTTTTTTCCACAAGAAATTCATATAGTATTTCATATCTAAAACAAAGGAATTCTTATAAACAAAAATGACAAGACCCCATATGATCTATGTAAAGGAATACTAACCAATGCCAAGCATTTCAGAGTATTTGGAAGCAAATGCTACATCAAAAGAGGAGATGGCAGGCTTGGAAAGTTTGATTCCCAAGTTGACAAAGGAATTTTTGTTGGGTACTCAAGAAAAAGTACGGCATACAAATGCTTCAATCTAAGAATAAAAAAAATAGTGAAAATCATCAATGTAAATATTTATGAGACAAATGTATGAAATGCGTGAGAAGGAAGCAAATATTCAAAAGAGTATGAATAAGAAGAAGAACTGAAAGTAGAAGAAGTAGAAGATGAAGAAGAGCATCCTGAAGCAGAGAAAGAGGAATATGACCAACAAGACCTTCAGTTGATTCCTAAAACACGTAGCTGACGAGTACAAAAGAATAATCCAACATAAAAAATTATTGGGAACAAGGATGCATGAGTTGAAACCTGGAGAAGAATTCGTTCACTGGAACAAAGACATCTAGCACTATTATCCACAATTGAACCAAGAATTTTTGAAGAAGAAAACAATGATGAAAATTGGATCAAGGCTATGCAAGAAAAAATGGATCACTAATCTAGGTATTTCAGAACGTGATTTGCACAAAATGGGTATTTCGGAACAAGTTGAATGAGAATGGACAGGTAACCAAAAATAAAGAAAAGTTAGTATGCAAAGGATATTCCCAGGTTGAGCGAATAGACTTCAAAGAAACCTTTTCCTCGATTTCCAGAATGGAAGAAATTATATTAATCTTGGCTTATGCGTGTTTGAAGAAGATCAAGGTATATCATATGGATGTGAAACCAACCTTCCTAAATAGGTATTTACAAGAAGAAGTTTACATCGAGTAGCTAGAAGGATTTCAACTGTTAGAAGCAGAAGATTATGTTTGTTAGTTGAAGAAAGAATTGTATGGTCTCAGGAAATCCTCTAGAGCATGGTACTCAAGGTTGGATAGGTATTTACAACAACAAGGGTTCAGGAAAGGCAATGTGTTGGAAATGAATTTTGGAAATAATATTCATAAAAATACTAAGTATAGAATATGTGCACAAAAGAAGAAGGAAGAATAGGGAGTGTGCAGTTGAGGCACATCGAGGAGAACAAATCAAAGTAAGAGGAATAAATAAGAGGAAGAAAAGTAGAGAAATAAATAAGGGAATCAAGCAAGAGAAGAAAGAGGAAGAAAAAGAAGGATGACAACCCGACGTGCTAAAGATAGAAGGACGTGGAAAAGAAGGAAGGAAAGTAGTCAGAGTGCAAAAGGAACATGCAGGTGTCAAAGAAAGAAAAGCATCCCAAACATCGAGTTAAATTCAGTTATCTTGAATTGTAATAGGGTTTTTGGGATGGGAAAAGTAGGGTTTTAAGCCCTAGAATTTATGTATAAATATGTAATGGGTTGGGAGAGTATGGGTTCTTCTTGAGTGGTACTGTGGAATCTATTCCAAGAAATTGAAAGTTCGTTTCAGTAAGAAGAGTGATAGGATAGGATGAGAAGGAAAGATTATATATTTGAATGTTAAGGAGATGATGCAGAGAGAGAGNCTTCAGAGTGGCTAGGCTAGGTAAAGGAGAAGATAACCATGATGTATCTTTGTAATATTAGTGCACAAGACTGAGATGATTAACAAAAGCATAATAAATAAGCCAACCATTGTGAATGTATCCCAGAGTTGGGTGAACCATGTTAGCTACTATGTTGTTGTATTTTATGTGTTTGATCATGGATTCTTCCTAGATGCATATTAGAATAGATTTTTCTTATGTATAATCATTACGCAATAGTTACAACTGTTACAGTAATGGGTTTATGTTGTAATCTAAAATATAATGGTAATATGAAACTGAATTCACTAAGTAGCTAAAAAAATAACAAATACAAATCAACATGCACATAACCAATAAGAAAGAATGAATAGAATGATAACCTCCCATTCCCCCACTACTACAGAAACATGGTTCTTATAGCCTTAATATATACCTTGGGGGAGACTTCACCTGCATGTAAGTGATACAGAGAGGGCTAGTATCTCAATGGTTTTGTTGGTCAAAGATAACTCGAACCTAGGGTCTTACAACCACACACAACACTAACAAACGATTCCATTGTCAGGATTCAAAATCTATGATTGTGGGAATGTTTTGGAGGCCGACTGAGAAAGAATTTTCAGAATGGTTAGAAATAAAGGAACAAGAGTTTGCTCGAAAATAGAATAGAAACCCTTAGATGAGTGACGAGAAATGGATGCAAAGGTATGTGTATACAAAGATGCATGAAATTTTCTTTGGTGAATTTCCAATTATTGTGACTGAGTGGCTAGAAATATTAGTAGAGAATACTGGAAGGTAACAAACTACAACACCAAGGAATTGGACTCCTAAGTTGGTAAGACAATTGAATTCTGTAAGTAATCAAACTTCTCGCGTAGTTGATTTTTGGCTGGATAATATATTAGGAGCATATATTATAGAATTTGCAATAGATTGCACCCAGTCATACATTGTTGTAGAAAGGGAATTCTTCACAGGTCTACGTGGAAGGTTCATGAAATCGTTAGGTACGTGGATAAATATGTTATTGTGTGACAAGTTCATGATGAAAATGGAGTCTGTATGCTAAGGGGATTCACGCACATAAGGGAACCGGGGGATGAAAAGAGGGTAGTCTGATGATAGGAAAGAATCAAGGAAGAAATGAATAAATAAGGGAGGGACTGAGGATGCATAGAAATGACCAAAGGAAGAGGACGAGTTTGGAGAACTGCATAGAGGAAGGAGTTATAAGAGGAAAAATAATGGGGCTAAGAAAGGAGAGCTGCACAATGATCCAGAGGGGAGATGACCTTGCGCAATACTCCAAATCATGGAGATACCACACATAAGAGGAGAGGAAGAGGAGTTACAGTCCAATCCCATAATATAAGATCCATTAAGTCTTACTCAATCTAGTTCCTGTGTCGAATCCATGACCCCATGTGTGTCACCACAATCAGAAATAAAAATTTAAGACTTGTCGAAAGCACTCATAGTTAGCAAGGGAGTACATGGTAGTAGAAATTAGAGCAGTGTAAGTAGTGCGTAGAGTCAGATTCAACCAACATTTCCAAGAGAAGGTACTACACAGATAAACATGGAAGGGGTAGAAAACACCCTCATACTTCCTGAGTTTTAGGGAGTTGGGTCAAAGGAACCAGAACAAAGTCTATTTGTTTGCGAGACAATTTGGGCTGCAAAGAATGTCCAGGATGAGGCTACGAAGATTGCACAATTAGCAATGACATTTGGAGGCCATGCATTAGTCTATTTCATGAAGCATAGTACCACGCCTATAGGAAAAGCCAGGAATTTGGCAGAAATAAGACAAGCATTGTTAAAGGAGTTCAAGAAACCAAAGCCTGAGTCACAAAATATCACATATCTCAAGGAAATCAAATAGGTGCAAAATGAGTCGATATGGGATTTCGATAAAAGATTCAAGGATATGATGGGTAGATTGAATTTCCAGATTCTGGATCAACAACATCAAGAATGGTTTATTGTAGGACTTCTACCATACATTCCAGACTATTGATTCAAAAAAAGGTTTCATCTTAGCCTGAATATTTGGAAATCACAATGAATTTGGAAGCATCCCCTATAGGAAAGAGTGGAGGGATGGCACAAGTTCAAGTGCTGTTGGATGCATTGATGATCCAACCGATAGAACTCACAAAAGAGAAGGAGAAATGAGAACATGTTTGGTGTACCAAGTGTAAGACTGAAGGCCACCACAAGGACAAATACCCAACATTTGTGCAATATCTGGTGACTGGAGCACTGAATAGACTACCAAGAGGGGAATATTGTGAAATACGTAAGAAATGGGGGCATTATATGACTGAATGTCCATTTCTACAGAAGTATCAGAGTACCCCAAGGAACTTATTCTGCAATTTTTGTAAGTTTGTCGGACATGAAGAGAAGGATTGTCACATGTTCGAAGTGATGAGGGAGTGCACTACATATATGTGCATGATTCAGGAGGAGAATGTTGCGAAAAAAGGAGGTGGTAAACAATATAATAATCAAATAGGATTTAATCTAGGGAATAGAGGAAATTTTGGCAGAGGAGGAAGAGGACCAATTATATTTTACAATTGTAATCAACTGAGACACTTAGCCCATGACTTCCCAAATACGTGTACAACATGCACACATAGTAGAGCATTGTACTATTTGAAAAAATATTGTCCTCAACTCGTTGCGAAATGACAGGCAAGAGAAAATAAAAACTATAATCCAAATCAAAATGTACATAATATATCAGCTGAAAAATTGAACGAAGGACCAAGAATAGCAATTGTTACATGCAGAGGAGCGAGGAAAGGGGTTGATATGACGAATGGAGGGAAGTAGGTTGAGAAATGGGTAAGGAAGTTCACTGGACCTATGCCAACATTTGATCCTTAGTATGAAAATGAGACATATCAGAGGGCTGAAAAAAGAGGTAGTTGGATAGAATTGGGGAGCATCAACATCAGCTATCCCACTTGTCAATGGTTGCATTGTGCTAGAGAAACCAACTGGGAAGGTAATAACTATAAAAGAATTCTTGAGAATTTGCATAGAGATGACTGTTATCAAAAAAATCAGTAGGTACGCACACAAACTAATCTCCCTAACTTCAACAGGAAGCTAGAACAAAACAAGGCAAAATACAAATTTCACCTTAGACTTCATTGTCATATAAACTAGTTCAAAGAGGGACAAATGACATACCTTTTAAATGATTCTTGATCTTCGCTAGTGTCATCCTTGTCTCTCCATCTTTGGATTTGCAGGATGGTGAACCTGTTTAAGAAGCACACACCAAAAAACAGAGAGAACACAAATATATATATATATATTCCAATGAATTCTATGTATAAGATCAAGGAGTTATCAAATAAAAGTAAAGACACCTTTATAGGGAAGAAATGTATTGCTGCATTATATTATATGGAAGTGGAGAATACAACCCATGCCTTGATGTTGCAAGGTCCCTTCCAATGGCTCTTTTCTCCAACACACACACCTTTGTTGATACTGAGAGGGGGGTGAATCAGTATCAAGTACAATTTAAAACCTTTTTCAACTTATACTTAAACCATTCAACTATATTCAATGAGCAATGAACAATAGTATAAGAGTTACACCAATACACCACAATACATGAGAAATAATCAATAGTTATTGTTCAAGGGAAGTAATGACTTCCAAAGGTAACTACAACTTCCAAATGTAAAGGGAGGGATAAACCTCCAAGAGGAAGATACAATCCTCCAATATCAAGAGAGAGTTCAACTCTCCATCCTTGCCCCTTCCTTCCACCCAAGAATATATGAGAGATAATTAAACTTTACATTAAATCATCACCATCAACCAATCATTACATAGAACCTGATAATGTTTCCTGAGACTTCTTCAATTTCTGCAATTCTTCAATTCTTGGAGTACTCTGATCCTGTAGATAATATTACTCAATGTATTATCTGAAACTCCTCCAATTTTCACTCCTTGAATCCTCCCCAAAAAGAGGTTATAGAAAGAATGGTAGACTTTATTCAATTCTGGTCTATTCAGGATACCGAACTTGTACAGAATGCCTCGCGTTCAATATTTAACATCTAATTCTGAAACTCACACACAAGAAACTACAGTTTGTACTCTTTCTAATGAAAATTTTCCCACATCATTTGAATTCTCGATGAAGAAGTTATGACTTTTTTACCCGGAACACCTGTTTATTAAGTAGCTTCAGGGTTGGTCACAAACCCTATCTTCCACATAGTGTATCTCCATAATTGTAGCGAATCAAGAGATGAAATTTTTGACAAAGGTACCTTGATATGTCTTCTCAATACCATAGCGATTTCACCATATGACTCATTCTAGAAAAGAAGTTATAGAAAAAATGGTAAGATGACATGAAAATAACATACCTTAGAACACATCACCAAAAGACTTCATCCTCCCTTGAAATCCGGCCTTCTTTACTTCTTATTTCCTCTGAAATTCAACTTGTATCAAATAAATGTATAATGATGTTTATTTATACCATTTATGTCACTTCCTTTTAACATTAGGGCTGACCTGGAACTTTCTTATTTTGTAATTCTTTTCTTTAATTATCTTTAGGGCCTACATGTACTTCCTTCTTCAATTCATTTTGTCATCTTCAAAAATTCATTTCTCCTCAACCATGAGGATCCACGTGACATGCCACATACCACTGGAAACAAAATGATGTATACTATCCATTCATGGGTGTTGCATATGCATGTGCATTGTCCTTCATTTCCAAATACCTTTATCAATCTTGTGGTCCAAAACCCATGACTAGGGTTGACATCAATGACAACAACCAATCTTCCAACAATCTCCCCCTTTTTCATTGATGGCAACACTCATGCTCCCCCTATCATCATGATCCCAATTTCTCTCCCATTTTTACATCAATGGCAAAGGGTATGGCTTCTCCCCCTGAGTTTAATGGCAAAAGGTAATCTTCTTCTTTGGGGCTGCTCCCCCTAAACATGTGGCACTCAATAATACTTCATCCTTATTTTTGGTCTTTGGGACTTTTTCTTCCTTAGAATACTTTTGTGTGGCTTCTATCTTCTCTCTCTTCTTCATGTATAGGATGTATATGTTGTTTGGTCTTCTTGTTGCAGTTGCAACCAATATTCCTGAGTTATTTTCTCTGATTTTGAATTTTCGGGAATCAAACGTAAGAGTGTATCCTTGATCACACATTTTACTAACACTGAGTAGATTATGATTCACGTCTTCAACCAATAGAACATTCTTTTCTTTTACATTTTTTCTTCCAAGCTCTACTACACCTTCTCCAAGTATTTTGGCAGATGAGTCATCTCCAAATGCAACATTGCCACCCTTTCTCTTCAAGCTGATGAATTTGTCTTGATCCCNGGTCATGTGTGAAGAACATCCACTGTCTATGTACCATTCATCTTCTTCTTTACATTCTTCAGTGGTCAATGCTATTCGACAATCTTCATTGTTTGGAATCTCTTTCCTTCTCCATACTGTGGTTGGAATAGGGACATCTTCATTCATATATCTGCAATCTCGTGCTTTGTGACCAAGATAATTACATTTGTAGCATGGAATATTTTTGTCCATCAATGTGGAAAATGAATTATAAATTCTGTTGAAAAATCCATGATTATTTCCATATCTTCTATTTACACCATTCATGTTTCTTGCGTATGTGTTCCTTTCATTGATTTTGCAATTAATTGCCTTATGTCCAAAATTTTTGCAAGTATAACAATGAACAAGAAATAAATTTTGATACCTTGGTAAGTGGGCTTCTTTGTGATGTAGTCCATCTAGGTTCATGATCTATTCTTCTGTAGTTTCCTTCATACTGATTGAAGCTTCTTTGATTCCTGAAGGTAGGAGGTCTTCTTGGATATTCATCTCTTTTTTAATCATTCCTTATTTCTGGTATCCTGGTCCACTTCTCATCAACTGTCTGTGTAGCTCTTTCTTCAACCTTCTTGTTGGTATTTGCATATTCTTTGTATGAAGTTTCACCCATGCATCCAATATTTGTTAAGTCTTTTGGCACTTGAGAGTTTCTTAACCTCTTCCTCAATGAGACAACTTCTTGTTCAAGTTTCTCACAATCTTCTTCTTTCTTCTTCAATTGGACATTCCTTACTTCTCTTATTCTTCTTTCTTCTTCGAGTAAAGTTTTCAAGTAAATGGTTTCTTCTCTTAGTTTCTCAAAGTCTTCTAATTGTTTCTTCAAGATTACAAATATATTTTTAAAACTAAAAAATTCATTTCTTAGTTTTCTTTGCGTGCCTTTGAGCTTGCTATTTTCAATCTCAACATGCTTCAATTTTTTAAGATTCTCATCTTCTTATTGAATAATTTTTTCTTCTTCTTCATTGGAATTTTCTTCTTCAGTGTAATTTATTTCAATCCTTGGGTGAGGACATTCAAATTAAACATGACCTACTGATCCAGGTGGATATCGGTGGCCACCCGCCTTTTCCAAATGACTCAAAACAATTTTCTGGCCATTTTGGCAATTTACTATTTTTAGCAGGTTTTAACTTTCGGGGCCATTTTGAGGGCCTAAATGAAGGTTTTTCAAGATCAAGGTTCTCAATGATAGACAAAGGAATATTGAGCCCCCAAAATGAGTCTCCTCGATGATACCTTTCCAACGAGCTATCACACGCCTAAAACAGAGATCGTATGCAAAAGTTACGCCCCGGGAAGTTGATGCACCAACTTACCCAAACGGGGCCCACATGACTTTTGGTGCTTCATCTCCTAGGGTTAGGTTTTTGGATGTCTAGGACTTTTGGCATTCCCGATTATTGTAAAAAGGCCTCCAGAGCCTCATTGTAACCATCTTCTTGCGAATGTGAGTAGTCGTCACATCTCTTCTCAGAGATAAGATGCCACCATTCTAGCGAGTCTTTCACTTTGTATTTTTATAGTCTATGTACATTTCTTTCATTAATAGAAATCGTGTATTACTGTATATATGTGTTTATGGTTGCATATTTGATACATTTCTATTATATTATTGAATATCCGTGATATCTCTGTGCATTTCCTTATTATATCTCCGCTCTCATTTCGTGCCGAAAATAATCCGGATCACCTACTCCTTCACAATTAAAGCAAAATAACTGACCTCTATTTTCTTCTTTGAAATCTGAGATGTTGTAATTTGCTTCAACTTATTCTTCTTCTTCTGCCTCTTCCCTTACATAAAGGTCTTGTAGCTTGTCCCAAATATCTTTTGATGATGCACATGATCCCACCTTGGATTTCACTGAATCTGTCAATCCATCCAGAATGATATCTATTGCCAATTTGTTGTTCTTTTTTGCTTCCTTCTGAGCTGCAGTCTTTGGTTTCTTCAAAGAATTGTATCCTGAAGAAATTGAGAATCAAACATCTTCCCCAAGAGATTTCAAGTAATTTTCCATTCTATTACTCCAGTATTCAAAAGTGCTTCCATCAAATGGTGGAATCCCATTTGGAATTTTGTCTTCCATTTCTTTTTAGGATCTTCCTTCCAGTGGTTAAACTGTACTGAAGGTAACCTGCTCTGATACCAATTGCTGATACTGAGAGGGGGGTGAATCAGTATCAAGTACAATTTAAAACCTTTTTCAACTTATACTTAAACCATTCAACTATATCTAATGAGCAATGAACAATAGTATAAGAGTTACACCAATACACCACAATACACCATGCACAAT
>ML778114.1:112115-152817 GCA_009831015.1 Picea engelmannii | reverse complement strand
CATACTGATTGAAGCTTCTTTGATTCCTGAAGGTAGGAGGTCTTCTTGGATATTCATCTCTTTTGTAATCATTCCTTCTTTCTGGTATCCTGGTCCACTTCTCATCAACTATCTATGTAGCTCTTTCTTCAACCTTCTTGTTGATATTTGCATCTTCTTTGTATGAAGTTTCACCCATGCATCCAATATTTGTTAAGTATTTTGGCACTTGAGTGTTTCTTAAGCTCTTCCTCAATGAGACAACTTCTTGTTCAAGTTTCTCACAATCTTCTTCTTTCTTCTTCAATTGGACATTCCTTACTTCTCCTATTCTTCTTTCTTCTTCGAGTAAAGTTTTCAAGTAAATGGTTTCTTCTCTTAGTTTCTCAAATTCTTCTAATTGTTTCTTCAAGATTACAAATATCTTTTCACAACTAACCAATTCATTTCTTAGTTTTCTTTTCGTGTCTTTGAGCTTGCTATTTTCAATCTCAACATGCTTCAATTTTTTAAGATTCTCATCTTCTTGTTGAATAATTTTTTCTTCTTCTTCATTGGAAATTTCTTCTTCAGTGTGATTTATTTCAATCCTTGGATGAGGACATTCAAATTCAACATGACCTAATACTTCACAATTAAAGAAAAATAACTGACCTCTATTTTCTTCTTTGAAATATGAGATGTTGTAATTTTCTTCAACTTCTATTTCTTCTTCTTCTTCTGCGTCTTCCTTTACAGAAAGGTCTTGTAGCTTGTCCCAAAGCTCTTTTTATGATGCACATGATCCCACCTTGGATTTCACTGAATCTGTCAATCCATCCAGGATGGTATCTATTGCCAATTTGTTGTTCTTTTTTGATTCCTTCTGAGCCGCAGTCTTTGGTTTCTTGAAAGCATTGTATCCTGAAGCAACTGAGAACCAAACATCTGCCCCAAGAGCTTTCAAGTAATTTTCCATTCTATTACTCCAATATTCAAAATTGCTTCCATCAAATGGTGGAATCCCATTTGGAATTTTGTCTTCCATTTCTTTTTAGGATCTTCCTTCTAGTGGTTAAACTGTACTGAAGGTAACCTGCTCTGATACCAATTGCTGATACTGAGAGGGGGGTGAATCAGTATCAAGTACAATTTAAAACCTTTTTCAACTTATACTTAAACCATTCAGATATATCCAATGAGCAATGAACAATAGTATAAGAGTTACACCAATACACCACAATACACCATGCACAATATATGAGAAATAATCAATAGTCATTGTTCAAGGGAAGTAATTTCTTCCAAAGGTAGCTACAGCTTCCAAATGTAAAGGGAGGGATAGAAATCCAAGAGGAAGATACAATCCTCCAATATCAAGAGACAATTGAACTCTCCATCCTTGCCCCTTCCTTCCACCCAAGAATATATGAGATATAATAAAACTTTACATTAAATCATCACTCTCAACCAATCATTACATAGAACCTGTTAATGCTTCCTAAGACTTCTTCAATTTCTACAATTATTCAATTCTTGGAGTACTTTGATCCTGTAGATAATATTACTCAATGTATTCTTTGAAACTCCTCCAATTTGCAGTCCTTGAATCCTCCCCAAAAAGAGGTTATAGAAAGAATGGTAGACTTTATTCAATTATGGTATATTCAGGAGACCGAACTTGTACAGAATGCCGTACACTCAATATTTAACATCCGATTCTAAAATTCACATAAAATAAAACATAGTCTGTACTCTTTTCAATGAAATTTGTCCCAGATCATTTGAATTCTCGATGAAGAAGTTATGATTGTTTTACCCTGAACACCTGTTTATTGAGTAGCTTCAGCACTGGTCACAAACCCTATCTTCCATAGAGTGTATCTCCACAATTATAGAGAATCAAGAGCTGAAATTTTTACCAGAGGTACCTTGATATGTCTTCTCAATACCATAGTGATTTCACCATCTGAATCACTCTATAAAAAAATTTATAGCAAAAATGGTAAGATGACCTAAAAATAACATACCTTAGAACACATCACCAAAAGACTTCATCCTCCTTTGAAATCCGACCTTCTTTACTTCTTATTTCCTCTGAAATTCAACTTGTATCAAATGAATGTATAATGATGTTTATTTATACCATTTATGTCACTTCCTTTTAACATTAGCGCTGACCTGACACTTTCTTATTTTGTAATTATTTTCTTTAATTATCTTCAGGGCCTACATGTACTTCCTTCTTTAATTCACTTTGTCATCTTCAAAAATTCATTTCTTCTCAACCATGAGTATCCATGTGACGTGCCACATACCACTAGAAACAACATGATGTATATTATCCATTCATGGGTGTTGTATATGCATGTGCATTGTCCTTCATGTCCAAATACCTTTATCAATCTTGCGGTCCAAAACCCATGACTAGGGTTGTCATTAATGACAACAACCAATCTTCCAACAAAATTTCCTCCAATGCCTTTGATGAAGAAGATCCACAATCTGACTTAGAGAGATAAAGAAAATCTATTTCTAGTATAATCTATAGCAGAATTCTTCATGCATAAGAAAGACTTATCCTTTTACATAAGAGATCCCTCTTTATATAGGGTGAAAGAGGGATGGATGAGGAGATTAGGATGATCCCAATAAATCAGATAAGCGAGTAGGATCCAAACCGATTGGAGGCCACCTTATCTTCTAGAAAATTCCCTTCTAGAACATTCACGAATTTTACTTTTCCCTTGTTTAAGCATCGTCACACCCTATGCACAGGCAGCCTACGACGACGCTGCAGTCCATATTTGGTGAAACATGCGACGATCAAGCATCATCACACCCCAAGCATAGAGCAGGGTGCGGCGATCTCCTTTGACATAGTTTTTAAGGAAGAAAAACTAATCCACTTTTCTCATGGAGAAAGTCTCTCTTAGTGTTTTCAGTTAACATGGAAGTGTGTCATGCACATATCATCAGTTGATCACTAGGGTGACCAAAATAATGTGTAACAATGACAAAAGATGAAACTATGCTCAATGCACTACATGATATGGTCGATCACTGCACGCAAGGAAGGGAAACTCTCATCGCACAAAGGGTGGTGAATCAGGTACTACGCAAAAGGAGGACCAATGAATAATTTGGATTCAATGCACAAATTGGGGAATATGATGTGGATATTATCTTGGACTTGGGGTCTGATGTGAATGCAATGCCTAAGAAAACATGGGAGATGATGGGAAAAAACAAGCTAGTTTGGTCTCCTATTTAGTTAAGGCTTGTGAATCAACACAAGATAGTATTGATTGGTCGATTGACAGGAGTACCAATGAACATAGATGGGGTGCACAGTGTGGAAAACTTTGATGTTATTGAGATCATAGATGACATTCATCCATATCCAACATCGATGGGACTAGAATGGGCATTTGATAATAAGAAAATCATTAATCTAAAGTGGATAGAAATGATATTTGAAGGTTACTACACCATTGGACCCAACAAAAGGAAATAGATACATAGATCCAACAAGAGGAAATGACATTGACAACTTGTATAACATGACTTCACAGATGGATGATTATTTTAACCCCACTACAGATGGTGCGCTATGTTGGAGAAGTATCAGTTCATGTGCATCATACTCAAGGAAGGTCTAGAGCATTGGCAATAAAGGATGCATGAAGTATCAAATAGATGGTGTGCACGCATGACTTGATACTTGTGCCAGATTGGAACAAAGTTATGTGATCCACCTAGGTATGATGGATTGACTGATGTAAAATTGTTTGAAAAATAATTTGAATTGTAGGTACCTAAAAAAAAAATACTGTTGGAACTATATGTTGTCTTAAAAGCAACTCCAATGAGATGGTGGGATGCACATAGGGAGGGGATGGAAGACTGGTCACAGTGTAGAAGACTAATTCAAGTCAGGTTTGGAATTGAGGTAGAAAATATTGTGCAGAAGTATATACGGGAAAGTGATCTAGAAGGTCTCGTTGAGCAACACAAAACCTTATGGAGTTCAGTACCAGAGACAAAATGGATGCACATATTTATACACACAATATATACAATTCTGAAGAATGAGTATTTGGAATTGGAAATGCGTAGAGAGACAACCAACTGGGATGAATTGACTCATAGGTTCAAGGTCACATTTACATTTGAACATGAATCTCCATCAATAGATGCAGTGCTTCAGGTTATTCAAACTAATATCTTCTGAGAAGAAGGTTCGATAGAGGTAGTACCAGTATGTGGTGCACACGGGGATACTATGACTGTCCATGAGTTATTGGAGTGTTACAATGTGTCTAAGGAAGAACAAGATGAAGAAGATCACAAGAATGTGAAAGTACTTGAAAAAAAAGGAGAATAGGCAGTAGAAGGACCAAAATTTGAGTCCAATGCAAACACACAACCAATATAGACGCGTAAAATAAACATTGGGACGATAGAGAACCCAAAGTTTGCGTAGATAGGGTATTACTGAAGTGATGATACAGTGGAAAATATTGCGGACTTGTTGTGTGTTGACGGGAAAAATTGAATGTTCGTCAACTGGAAGAACAAGTCTGGTACAAGGTTGTCTAAGTAACCCAAGCCGTTTGGTGTAACTTGTTCTGACGGGTTTAATGGCTCTGTTAGCCAATCTAAAATCCTAAAAGAATTAACTAATGCTAAAAAAATATACTAAATATATACATATTATGATATAACTATTGTAAATGTGTTTACGTAGAAAAAGAAAACATAAAAATCTCACTTATGAACAACATTTACAGATTGCAAGTTTTACTAGAAACTTACGAAATCAAGGTAAAATAATTGTTTTTGAGAAGCAGATAAAGAAAGCACATTTAAATATTTTTTTTGTTTTCTTTCTATAAATCTAAAAAAACTTGAATTAATTAAACTATGAAACACAGATGTACAGATAGTCAAATCCAATCTACACTTTTTGGTTCCGCTAATATATAAACGACAGAAATTGGAAACACAAAAGAGTTAACTTGATATTAGTTTGTCTAATGTGTCCATGCCTATGTATGAATCAAGAGCATCCAACAACCACGTCTACAGGATAAATCTGCAATAGACTTATACTAAAATTTTTCCGAATAAACTCATATAATGTATTGGTAGTGAGGATTTTTAGAAACAGAATAAGGAACACATGTTAATTCTGTGATCTTATGATCGTAAATAATTACAGTTAGAAAAATCTAAATGCAATACATTCACTTCATTGTTCAACTAAACATCCAAGAGAAATCATGATATTTAAATTGAAAAGATGATCACAGTGTTAATATCTGGAACAACTAATTATGAACGATATTTATAGCGTGAATATCCTAAAACATAACATATCATTGAGTCTAAAGCTACAAGACATATTAATGCACCAAGATTAAATAAAACAAAACATTAATGAAACACCATTAACAAAGGACTAAAGCCAAAATGCTGTACGATGTTTCATTAAGTCTTGGGAAATCATTCGTCCATCTTTGGTTCTAGGCCAAGATGCCTTTCATTTACAAAATAGAGAGTATTTAAAGAGTTTTTGAAATCTCAACTTCCTATCTCCCAAGATAGGATCATATCTCATAAGATCAAAACATTACAAATATGGAGGGCCTACAACCACTCATGATCAAATTATATCTTCAAAAATTTATGAAAGTTTTTTTTTTTTTTTCTATTTACAAAATAAACAAAAAGAGATACTAATCAACTAGATCGAACATGTTCCACCTCATAAAATCAACATCAGATATACCATGTCCTGAAAAACGAAATAGGAACAAGTTAGATAATTTATTAACAACTAATTACTAAATTTTATATAAAAATGACTTGGCTATAGAATCGTGAGATTTTGTAGCCAGTCTTGTATTGGCAAAAGAAATCTAATTTCAACCGATTTGATTCAAAACAAATATCATGACTGTAATAAGAGGGAAAGAATTGTTTTATCATTTAAACCAATGACTAAACATGGATCAAGATAGCTCGGAATTGATTATGGCATTCACACTGCTTGCATTCTTTATCACAATGTTGTCTGTCTTCTTAAGACGTTTGGCTTGTCTCTGTTCATTTTCTCCGATTTAATGATTTTCTTTTATGAGTAATTCATTGTGGTTTTCTAGCGATTTAATTCGATCTTAGAGAATAGGAATATCAATATAATATTGTTCGATCCAACATAGGTAGAGTTCATAATGTGCTATCTGTTGATGGGGTATACAACCAAGACTGGTTGCATCAATCCTTCATGTCACTTTCCCTAGACCAAGCCTGATACTAGAAAACTCACTTTTATCCTCGAGACATGGTGGAATATTGTTAACAAAGTCATATGGTTGATTAGGATCCGATTTATGACAATCTGGATCTTCTTCCATGAGAAACTTTTCAATTTCAGGATTTGAATCCTCATTGATCTCTATTGGGTCGATCGAGCTAAAATGAGGCTTAGATCGATTCCTTAAACTTCTCGAAAAGAGCCAACCAGATCTTTTATTTTTGAACCCTAACATTGCGTGCTTTTGTTTTGACTGTTTGCAAGGGTTTTTTCTATCGGATTTTACACTAGTGTTATGGCCAACAATTAATTCATGCATAGGGGTTTTATTTAACTCAGAACCAACATCCTATTGCCCATGTGAAAAGTGACTGGGTATTTCTTCATCATGAGGGTTTTTCTTCAAATATTCTGGCTCGTTACTTG
Source organism: Picea engelmannii (assembly GCA_009831015.1). Taxonomy (NCBI): domain Eukaryota; kingdom Viridiplantae; phylum Streptophyta; class Pinopsida; order Pinales; family Pinaceae; genus Picea; species Picea engelmannii. The sequence goes on along the minus strand of ML778114.1, from coordinate 146,111 downwards.
AGAACTCAAACTGTTTCTTTTTCAGAGGCTTATCCAACATAGGGGTTTCTATAGGAATGACTGTAGCAAAATCGTTTCGGGATAAGAACCCATCCCAGTCATCACCCAGGGCTGTCAAACGATGAACCAATGACATTTTCATTAATCCATGGTGAAAGAGGCTAGAGTTGAGGCTCTTCTTGTTGTATCTTTTAGACATCTTGTACAGACTCAACAAATAAAATAACACATTCAAATGGAAACCTATAAAGTGCATAAGCAACCACACATGATAAAGAAAAACAAGGCCATAACAACCCTCACAAATTATAAACTGTTTAAGAATTGATAAGAGACCATGCCATCTAACCTTAAGCAGAGAAATAGGAATACCTTTCTCACAACAATAAATCTTTCTGGAGGTCACGAAGAGGCCCCAGGGCACTTCTTCGATTTTTGAATTCTTGAGCCACTTCTGACCGGTGAGAGGAAGCCCTGTGGCTTCTCTCAAAAACTCTTTAGTCACCTCTCACTGAATATCTCCAACCTTCACTCTATATCCATCAAATGTTTGTGTGAATTCCTTAGGCATGCGAAGGTTATACCCTTCGAACCTCTTAATGAAAGTATCCCAGCCCTGTCCTTTCAAATCCTCGACCACATCATCATGAGACAACAACGCTTGAGAGACATTCATCTCTATTCGGACAACAGGAGCCATTAAAAGTATGAATGGACTGTAACAAGGGAAACTCAAGCTAGATGTCGATTTAGATGGCATAAGTAAAAGGGACAAGTCTGAGCGGATAAAATGGAAACAAAACAAGAAAAACTTTTGTGTGATCATACTATAAACATGAAGGTTTCGTTCACGAAGTTTGAACACTCCTGGTAATGAACACCTTGAGTACAGAGCATAACACAAACCCTTTAACTCATAATAAAATCATGTCAATTCACTCTGCAAGCCAAAGATCAAGTACAAGACACGATGCTTGTGCATTAATTCCCATGTCTTGCAATGACTATAGTCGATTTGCAAAGGGTTCAAATAAATATGTTTACAATTCAAATGCGAATCAACATTTGGTATTATATCGACATTCAACAAACTCAAAAAGGAAAATCATTCAAGTATTAATTATGAAGTAGGTGTAAGCACAATGAACCTTTAAAAGCATGTTTTAAATAGGGATATAATACGAAACTAAGTTTCCATGCTTGATTCATGCTTTCAGTCATGAATCAAGCATGAAAACGAAAATATAAAAGAATAATCAAACATATTTTATAACCCAACAATCATCCTAAAATGATAACACGAAGTGAAGGCAGCTATAGAAAGTGTCGTATATTGTTCAAATAGAGAGATTACGTAGGGCTGCCAACACTATGTCAATACCAAGAACTATTCCCAAGGACATTTTCAGAGATGAAGGGGATAGTTGGGGACTTAAGTGAGATGAATATTCTATTGAAACCATGTGCTAAGCCAGTGCAACAAAGACCTTATAGGTTAATTTAATATGAAGTACAAGGAAAAGGTGAAAGCTGAAATAGATAGGATGTTTGATGTAATAATCATTGAACCCATGGAGGAATTAGAGTGGATCAGTCCAATGGTAGTGCAAGACAAGAAAACATGAGGAATTATGATTTTCATGGATCTGAGGAGGCTGAATGATGCATATTTACATGAACCATTCCAAACACCATTCACAAATGAGGTATTAGATAATGTAGGAGGCCAAGAGACTTAGTGTTTCACAGATTGATTATCAGGGTACCATCAGATAAAAATTGCATAGGAAGACTGGTACAAGACCACATTTTTGATAGAGTGGGGTAGTTATCAGTATACAATAATTTCGTTTGGACTAAAAAATGAACCTGCAGTGTTTTTCAGAGTTGTGGTTGCAACATTTAAGGATTTTTTTCATAAGGTCCTTGAAATATACTTGGAAAATTAGACTGTGTTCAACATACTAAAAGGTCACATAGAAGTACTCAGACTAATGTTGGATAGGTGTAGACAATGTCATATTTCGTTGAATTTAAAAAAGTGTATTTTTTGCACACCGTTTGGCATTTTTTTGGGAAATGTAGTCTGCAAGCAAGGATTACTCGTGGATCCAACCAAGATTGTAGTGATTCTAGATTTGAAACCCCCTACATCAATCAGACAACTAAGGGGAACTCTGGCTCACACAAGATATTACAAGAAGTTTATCAAAGGGTATGCACAGATCAAAACACCTATGGAAAAGTTGTTGAAGAAGGAAGTGAAGTTTCAGCAGAATGAGGACTGTTAGAAGGGTTTGGACACCTTGAAACAAAAACTAGTGACCGCGTCAATTTTGATCTTTCTAGATTGGAACAAGGAGTTCCATGTTCATGTAGATGCATCATCCATATATTTGGGTGCAATACTATCTACACCAAGGGAAGGAGACCTATATCATCCATTTGTGTTTGCAAGAAGGAAGTTTTCTATAGCAGAGAAGAATTATACTACCACAAAATGGGAAGGATTGGAAATGGTATATGCACTGTAGAATTTTAGACATTATTTATTGGGTTCTCACTTTAATATGTACACAAACCATTTTTAATTAAAATACTTAGTGAACAAGCCAATGCTGGGGTGTAGAATATGAAGATGGCTATTGTTGTTTCAGGAATATGATTTCGAGGTTGTAGTGAAACCAAGGAAGTTGAATGCAGGGCCAAATAATTTATGACGCTTATTATCGGGGGAAGACGCAGAAAACTTAGATGATAGCTTACCAGATGCATAGCTATTTGCAGTCAAAATGGTGGATGATTACTTCACAGACAACATATAGTTTCTAAGTATAGGAATGGATCCATCATACATGACAGTTGCGTAGAAGAAGCAATTAGTAGTGAAATCAACATATTATCAATTGATTGCAAGGAATTTACATAATTTGGGTGCATATGGAATATTGAGGTGATGTGTGCTGGAACATGAAGGACCAATGATACTCGCAGAAGTGCATGACAAGATTGTAGGAGGAAATTATGCAAGAAAAGAAACTGCACAAAATATTTTGTTTGCAGGGCTCTGGTGGCCCACACTTCATAAATATGCTAAGGGATATTTCTAGTAATATGATGTATGTCAAAGAGTGGGAAATCCATCCAGGAGGGATGATATTCCTTTAAATCCACAGGTTGCATTGCAAGCGTTTGATAAATTTTCCATAGAATTTGTGGGGCCAATCAACCCATAGGAAAGAAGATCAGGAGAAAGGTACATAATCACTGCAATAGAGTATTTGACAAGATGGGAATAAGCAACACAGGTCACATACTGCACCATGAAGACTGGTGCATGATTTCTATTTCAGAACGTAGTCACTCAATTTGGATGTCTGTGCATATTACTCAGTGATCAGGGAACACACTTCTTGAATCAAACAATTGCAGCATTGATGGAGGAGTTTCAAATTCATCATCAAAAAAGTACCCCACAGTATCATCCTCAGGCCAATGGGATAGTGGAAGATTTTAATAAAATCCTGGAGAATGCTTGAACACATATCTACAATGTAGGAAGGGATGATTGGGACTTAAGAGTTCATGTAGTGTTATGGGCCTACATGACTACAAATAAAAAGTTTATAGGGAAGACACCTTTCAGGTTGGTCTATGGGATAGAACTAATAATGCTAATGTAGTTTATTCTACGTATCCTGCGCGTTGCAGCGATCACTAATATTTCAGACTCACGTGTAGTATAGGAGAGATTATCACAGATGGTACAACTTGAGGAAGATTGATTTGTCACAGGTTTCCATCACAAGTTTAGAAGGTAAGAGAAAGGCATGGCATGATGGAAACATTAAACAAAACAAGTTCCAAGTGGGGGACTTAGTATGACTCTATGACAGTAAGTTTACGCAATATCTAGGGAAGTTTCAGATGCATTGGTTGGGACCTTATGTAATTCAACATGTGATAGAGGTAGGTGTTGCGCCATTGGAAACCCTGAATGGAGAAGTTCTTGGAGGGATGGTGAATGGAAGGTGCCTGAAACTCTATAGAGACGATCGACAGTCTGTGCAATAATCCGGGTTGTGACAGAACACATGTACCATAGTAACTGTACTATAGTAGAGAGGAAAAACATAGAAAAATAAATAAAAAGTAGACATAGAAAAAATAAAAATATTATAGAGTACAAGGCATAAGAAATTGCGCAGAAGGAATGATTATCATGCATACACAGAAGCAAAAGACCGTGAAGAAGCAAACACAGAAGCAAAAATAGTTGCGTAGTATAACAATGATAAGACCATTAAAATGAATTAAAGTAAGGAAATGATGACTACGAAGTAGGAATGATAGGTCATAAAGACGTCGTATAATCTTAAATGGTAAAAGCCTCCAAATATCATGACAGAATAACAGTACGAGGGAAAAATCACACGACGGAATTGGTAATAAATCCTCATTTATTTAACCATTCATCAAACCCGTTGATGGATTGGACAAGTTAGTTAAGGTTGGAAGAGACATGAATAGCTGGAAAGGAGGCACAAAAGTAGTTGAAGTTTGCTAAGCATGCATCATTGTTACTAAGAGATGCATGCAGGTGAGAGAGAGCCATAGTGAAATAGAGAAAACCAGAGAGACTCAGAGACAAAATAAAACACACCATCACAGACACACACAGAGAAAGTAAGAATCCTATTGCACAAAACAATGGTCCTGCCAAAAATTGGAGTGCCATTAGAAACAACACGAAAGAAATTGAAACGACCACTAGTTTCACAAAAGGTTGAGGAAATACTTAGATCTTCGGCTTCAACTTCACAAGAAATCTTCCACAGGGACTGTATCCCACTGAGGAAAGACAATGCTCCTCAAGTCAAAGTACTAGAAGCTGGGAAATACCCACTTGAAACATCACCAATCCCACCCGATGTAAGTGTGGAAGGAGACATGCTTGGCAAGGTTGCCACTCTCAATTTTGCGGATCACAATATCACATATCAACAAAATTTTCCTGATCTGGCCAGGGAAAAGTAATTATATGCTAAGAGCGCATCGAGAACATGATTTTTATTGCTAGAACACATATGTGGGAAAGAGGACTTGAGAAGTTGGGAATACTGAACCTATTGGAGGTTCCACACTTTGGACGCATCCTGGAAATCAATGCCTATGTTAAGTTACTGATCAACTGCGTTTATGGAGGGACATTATGGCTTGACCCACCGGTTTCAATTGATATTGCATTGATTGCAGAGATAATAGGGCTACTAAAAGAAGGAGAGGATCTGACCCCCTTTTTCAACAAAGCTGGGGAGAAATCCCTATCATAAGTAATGAAGGAGAAGTTTCACACCTTCAAGGGGAAAAGGGGATTGGATGTCATGAACATCAATGATGGCGGTGTTCAGTTTTCAACATAGGTATTGGCCTAAAAATTGTTGCACAAGTGCTGTTAGGATGAAGTACCAGCTGCAATGATCACAATCGAAGAAAAATTCTCAGAAGGGGATCAAATGAACTGGGCCACCTTCTTGGTGAATCGATTTTTGACAGACTATATAAAGGTCTAGGAGAAGGGTACAAAGTTGCATTATGCATGGCTGTTGATTTTGATTGCATTGATAGGATGGCAGGAACCAGGCTATTGCCAACACATGGGAACAATCGATAGAGGTAATATTGTTGTGAGGTATACCAACTTATGGCATACACAAAACAAAAGGAGGAAACAAAACAATATCATTACCTTTTATGTATACTTTAACTCAATGAGGTATATAATCGAACATACATTGCGCATATCAGTTGAGACAGTAGAAGCCTATAAGGATATTGCATGATTCAAAGCAGGGATGCACCATATGTACGTGCAAGAAAAGAAGAACCCCATGCACTAGTGGCTTCCAACGAACTATAGGTTGACAACATAGGATGTATGCCTGATCGTGAATTAATGGGAAGATGGGTGGAAATCCCCAGTAGAACAAACGACCCACCTAGGAGATGAACAAGAATAGGATAAGGATGACGACGAACTGGATGAGGGGTAGAGGAATGACCAAAATAATGGTGCAGGAAACACACCTGGCCCATCAATAAAATAGACACAATAGACATTCTCCATGATAGGAGTAAAATGAAAAGACAAGGAGAAGGAGTGAGAAGGAGGTGCATGCAAGAAGGCCAAAGCACACAAGGTACCCCTAGTCTATAACTTGACCAATGATGACATGGACTGGATCAACTACCAAGAACGGGATGCTACAGAGGAAGTCATTGAGGAAGCAATGAGGAAACAAGCAAAGTAGCACTAGAAGGTGCAGGATCAGTTGGTAACATTACAAAAACTCTTGGAAGCATCCAAAATAACAACAGGGTGCAGATCAGAGGGAGGAACACCCACAATTCTAATGGAGGAAGAAGAGACTGCTCATCCAGTATTAACCAAGATAGTAGTTGGGCACTAAACACTACGAATTTAGACAGACGAAATTGAGTTCCCAATGAAAGAAATACAAGAACAGATGAATGCATTAAGACATCTGAACATAGTGGTGTCACATATGCCTATACACATATTGCAAATCTTTCAAATAGGCATGTTTCATGAGATTAGGCTCCAAGGAGATGAAGCACACCAGGAACTGACAAAATTAATGGATGAAATGGATCAATTGCAACAAAAGTATGAAACTGTTCTACAACAAAAGAGGGATGTGTAAGGGAAAGTGGAAGGAGTAAGGAAGGAAAAGAATGAGGCCAAGGAAAGGGCCAGAAAATATCCAAAGGAAAAGGACAAAGTCGAGATAATGGCTCGCAAAACACAAGAGGTCATCCAGAAGTTGTGGAAATACCTAATAGAGTACCTAGAGATGAAATTTGTGGAATCAAGGTTAAGGGAAGCGTAGGAAAATGCCCACAAGGCATCTGAGAGCATAACTACCCTTCCATCAACAGAACAAATGATGACCATTTTGGCATAGAGGCAGTCATACATGGAAGTGGAACAGATGTAGGATCAACAAAACATCATTAATAATGCTTAGGACCATTGTAGGAAGAAACATTTAAGGTGATAGGTGAACTCACCAGTTCATAGGGAAAGGTGAAACAAGAAACAAATGAATGCGTTAAGACATCTAAACATAGTGGTCTCATAGATGCCTATAGACATATTACAAATCTTGTAAATATGCATGTTTCATGAGATTAGGCTCCAAGGAGATGAAGCACACCAGGAACTGACAAAATTAATGGATGAAATGGATCAATTGCAACAAAATTATGAAAATGTTCTACAACAAAAGAGTGATGTGGAAGGGAAAGTGGAAGGAGTAAGGAAGGGAAAGAATGAGGCCAAGGAAAGGGCCAGAAAATCTCCAAAGGAAAAGGACAAAGTCGAGATAATGGTACAAAAAACACAAGAGGGCATCCAAAAGTTGTGGAAATACCTAATAGAGGACCTAGAGATGAAATTTGTGGAATGAAGGTTAAGGGAAGCATAGGAAAATGCCTAGAAGCTGGCATCTGAGAGCATAACTACCCTTCCATTGATAGAACAAATGACGACCATTTTGGAATAGAGGCAATCATACATGGAAGTGGAACAGATGCAGGATCAACAAAATATCATTAATAATGCTTAGGGCCATTGTAGGAAGAATCCTTTAAGGTGATAGGCGAACTCGCCACTGCACAGGGAGAGGTGAAACAAGAAACACATAAAGCAGAAGAAAAATTTGCAGGCTTGACTGCATAGGGGGTCAAAGAGATTGTGGAAACAAAGGAAACAATAATAAAGGTAGTTGCGACAACTAAGGAATCCTCCCAAAAATTCATCCAATCATGGAGGGGCACACAACAGGCCTAAGTGGCTCGGGGGCCTTTTGGATAGGAATTTTGGAAATAATATTCATAAAAATCATAAGTATAGAAGATGTGTGCATAAGAAGAAGGAATATTAGGGAGTGCGTAGTTGAGGCAAATCCAAGAGAACAACACACAGTAAGAGGAATACAATAAGATAAATAAAGTAGGGAATAAAGCAAGAGAAGAAGGTGGGTGAAAAGGAAATATGACAACCCAATGTGCTAAAGATAAAAGGATGCGGAAAAGCAGGAAGAACAATAGTCAGAGTGCAAAAGAGGCATGCAGGCGTCAAAGAAATAAAAGCATCATGAATGACAAGTTCACTTGAGTTATCCATATTTGTAGTAGGGTTTTTGGGATGGGAAAAGTAGGGTTTTAAGCCCTAGAATTTATGTATAAATATGTAATGGGTTGGGAGAATAGGGGTTCTTCTTGAGCGATACTATGGAATATGTTTCAAGTGGTTGAGAGTTCCTATCAGCAAGAAGAGTTATAGGATAGGATGAGAAGGAAAGAGTCTATCTCTGAATGTTAAGGAGATTATGCAGAGAGAGAGAGGCTTGCATTGCAAAGCAACTAGGCTAGGTAAAGGAGAAGATAACTATGATGTATCTTATGTAAAGAAGCCAACCATTGCGGACATAGCCCAAATTTGGGTGAACCACATTAACTACTGTGTTGCCGTGTTTTATGTGATTGATCATGGATTATGTTTGGATGCATATTAGAATAGATTTTTCTTATGAATAATCATTGCGCAATAGTTACGAATGTTACAGTAATGGGTTTATGTTGTAATGTATAAAATAATTGTAATATGAATTTGAATTCACTAGGTAGCTAAACAAAGAACAAAGACATAACAATGCACACATTAGTAATAACCAAGAATAAATAGAATGATAACCCCCATTCCCCCACTACTAGAGAAACATAGTTCCTGCAGCCCCAATAGATACCTCTGGTGATGCCGAAAGGGTCGGTGTCTGAAGAGTTTTGTTGGTCAAAGCTAACTCGAACCTAGGGTCTTACAACTGCACACAACACCAATTCAATGAAAACAATAATCTCTACATAAAGATAGATCAAGATAACATATTAATAATTGACGTTTATTTCGAAGAAATTATTTTTGGAAGCAATGATGTCAGGGATGAGTTAGAAGTTTTCTAAAGACATGCAAAATGAGTTGGAAATGTCTTTGCTTGGTGAGTTGAATTTTTTTTTGGGACTTGAGATATATTAGCATGATACATGTATATTTAGTAGAGACCAAGTATATCAAAGAAATGATAAAAAGGTTTGGAATGGAATATTGTAAGCCCATAAGTACTCCTATGTAAACCAGTTTCAAGTTGAGAAAAGAAGATGAATCCAAGAATGCATATCAATTTCTCTACAGATCAATTATTGGAAACTTACTCTATGTGATGTCATCAATATCGGATGTGATACAAGAAATTGGACAAGTAGCAATATTTCAATTAGTACCAAAGGAAACACATGTTATGGAAGTAAAGAGAATATACAGATAGCTCAAAGCAACATAAGACTATGGGTTATGGTATCCAAAAGGAAATGAACTATCTCTAGTTGCTTATATAGATGTAGATTGGGTTGGAAGCATTGACGACAGAAGAAGTAAAAGTGGAGAAGTTTTCTATGTAGGTGAGTGTTTAGTACCATGGTTAAGCAAGAAGCAGTCATTAGTATAATTTTCTACAACACATTAGAATATATTACAACAACAACATGTTGTACACATGTCCTCTAGATTAAACAAACTTTGTTGGATATACAAGTGGACTATGATGAGCCCATTCTGATATTTTGTAATAACACCAGTTCTATCAGTATCACAAACAATCCAGTGATTCATTCCAAGATGAAACACATTATGATCAAGTATCACTTTCTACGGGAACAAGCTAAAAACAAGAACATCAAGATAGAGTACATTGGGACAAAAGAGAAGATTGTAGATATCTTCACCAAACCTCTTTTGAGGGAGAATTTTGAGTATATTCGATAGAGAATTGGATTAGTTTATTCCCTGTAGTGAACTTCACAACATCAAGCATAACAGGACAGAGGTAGAGAAGAAGTAAATATGACAAGTCAGGAAGACTTGGAGTCAAGAAATTTTGAATTCTTTCCATATATGTCAATGATTTACACGAGGAATCACCATGAAGAGAAAAAGTCAGTAGAATGATATGATTCTTGCAGACATGGGGAGAAACCCCAAGGAGAGTGCATATAGGGGGAAAATCCCCAAGGAGGGTTCAAACAAGGGGAGCATCCCCAAGGAAATTTAAAATTTTCCATTGATGTCAAAGGGGGAGAGAATGGGCAGATGCAGGGAAACAAAGATAAACATCAGAGGTATAAATAAAGAGGGAGTGATGGTCACACATGAGCATAAGCATGAGAATATGCATTTTCATGCCATCAGTGTTGAGGTATTGCATCATAGTGTTTACATAATTTCCAAAGGGGGATATTGTTGAAATATTGGTTGTCATTGATGTCAACCCTTGAAGAAATCAGGAAGTTCCAAAGGTATGGTTATCGAACTCGCATTTGATCAAGGTAAAAGGAGATGAAGGACATTATAAATGCAGATAAATCATTCATGGATGGAAAATACATATCATGGCATTTCCAATGATATGTGGTACACCATGTGGTTCCTCACGATTGAGGAGTTATGTCCTTGTGAAGTTGGAGGACCCCAAAGACTGATCTAGAAGCCCCTAGAAGGTCAACAAGAAGTTATAGGTCAATCATTAAGGGTAAATTAGTTGCAACAAGAATTTAATTAAGGGTAAAGTGGTTTCAACAAAAGAGTGTGGGTTATCCCTAAAGCAAGGAAAAGTGATAAAATAGTTACAAGCTAACCCCTAAAGGAAGTCACTTGGAAAGTATAAATAAGACTTCAAGAGACTCTCATTAATACCCATTGAGCACATTGAATATCTATGTTATAAATTTTTATGGAAAGTACTATTGATAGATCTGACGCACTGAGTCTAAGGCAGGGAATTTCAGTGAAGAGAGAAGTTGCAGGAGCAGAAGGGATAAAGTTGAGCTTACTTTTATAGGGTTTTCCTGAGGTTATCCACACGTTGTAGTGAAGGAGAGAATGAAAATTCGCGAGTTGTAGACTCATAAAAGCATGGGCATATGCAAAGTTCAGTGAAGGAAAATGTGGATGTACATAGAAGAAAATAAATCCATGAGTTGTAGAAGAAGTAGGGTGCATACATCCGTGAGCCACTGTGGGACAGAGCACGAACATCCGTGATTTTACAGAGCATAGGGAAGAGCTATGTTATTAAAAATTGAAGTTTAGAAGATCAAATCCATTAGGTCAGCTACAGTTTGAGAGGTATGGTTTACTGTGTGTGTTAGGGTCTATATTCTATAGTATTCCAACACAAAAATGTCTTAGTGGTTCATGAGTATTTTATTTGGTATACATTCTTGTGGATCTTGGTATGAGGGTTTGAGTGGTAAAAATTGATGAAGTATAAAAAAAGTGACAGGTTGTGGCAATGACAGTTACAAACTGATAACATGTTGATTGATTCATTGGTAGTGACATGTTGTCTACATTTCAATTTCTGGGTGGTTGGATGGGGCAAGGAAAGGGGGTTGTATCCTCCTTCGAGTTGGTGTCGGAGAATTGGGGAGTTGGAGATTCCTTCAGGTTGAAGCCTTATAACTAGGGAGTTGGAGCTTCCTTCCATTTGTAGATAGATAATTAGGGAGTTGGATCCTAAAAAATAGGGGGTTGGAGCCTCCTTCCAGTTGTAGCTGGAAAATAAGGAAGTTGGTGCTTCCTATGAATGTATTTCTTCTGACATCTAAGAAAATCATTATGTGGTTTTCTCCCGCATCGTGCTTCCACGTAAAATTCTGGTGTATTGTGTATTTGTGGTTTCTTATTTCTAATGGCTGATTTATACTACTGATGATACATTAAATGCTAATGTTAAGCTGTTGAATACTGCTCATAAAGTTAAAGAATACAAATTGTGGTTATAAGTGGTAATAAAGTGCTCATACTGATTCACCCCCCCTCCTCTCAGTATTCCAACACTCTTAAAATACCACTCCTTGGATGCTCTACTCAACTATGGTTCACATACAATACAAAAGAAATCGTACCCTTTTTCTTCCTAGTGGCCCAATATTTAACATAGCCCGATAGTGATCTAGGGTTAGATTTTTGACTTCCTTAACCTTCAATTAGTGATAAGGTTTGGACCTTCTACAATATTCTTGAAATTATACACACGACTATCCCCACACATTTTGAGTAATGGGGGATGACTTGTCACCTACTCATACCATGGTAGTAAACATGGTAGGTCAACTTTTGAGAGACATAAATTTCACATACAAACTCTAGTTGAGGTGATTCATGCACCATAGGAAATGTATCAGTGTGTAGAATATGGAATCTTCATCTAGAGTAGGCTTGGACCTGAAAAAATGTCGTTTGATTAATCAAAATGTCTCTAGACCCAATTTTCCTAATTGGGACCTACCACTCAAATGGATCTGCAAGTTGATTCCTCCAATTTTTTCCACCCAGAAAGTATCAAGATAAATGAAAAATTACATAATGATCCAATCTTAATCAACTACAATATTGCAAAGTGTATGACACAATTTTCCCAATATCTCCCACTTGTCATATAAATTACAATAGTATAAGGGATACTGCATCAAACTGTGAGCTAATTGCTAGGGTCCATAATGCTTATAGACCTACATCACCTCTTTAATTTACCTATGCTCAATGGTTTCATCAATGCATATACACCATTATGTAAATTATCAACTTTCTCTAACCTCACCTTTCCATCCTATGTCCCTAATGAAATGTTATTGGATATCTATATGCTTTGTCTTCACATGAAAATTTGGGTTCTTAGCTAGACAAATGGCACTACTACTATCACATTGAACTACAATATATTTTTGAAAATTAACCCTACTTTTGAAAACATTTTCATAATCAAAATGTCCTCCTTACATGCATGATTAGCTACCATATACTTCGCCTCTGCTCTGGACAAAGTGACGACAACTTGTCACTTGCTCATCCAATTCACTACTCCACCAAACAATTGAAATACATTACCTTTCATATATATCCTTCTCTACATCCCCTTCCTAATCAAAATCCACATAAACCTATATATCCACTCAATGTGGGTCCCCTAAAACATCACTATGATATCAAATGGAATATTCAGAAGTACCTCACAAATACCTAAAAATTCCCTTCTATGCAACCTAATGTTCACGTCCAAGATTATCCATGAATCGACTCAAGAATCCCATTGCTTGGGAAATTTTTTGTCTAATAAAAACCATAGAATACATCAAACTACCAATTACACTATCATAAAGAATATAATCCATATCCTCCATCTTCACAAGTGCTTTAGGACACTGTTGAATAGAAATCTTAGTTCCCAAATAAATAAGAACACTCAATGGTTTGCAATCTACCATGTGAAAATGCCATAGCACAAAAATAACATAGTTAGTCTAGCTCAACCAAATATTTTTATTTTCTCCATCTCTCACAATCTCCATTCCTAAGATATATTTTGTATCTACGAGTCCTTCATATAAAATTGTGCTGAAAGTTAAGAATTAAAATCATGAACTTACATCCTTAATATTAACAAAGAATAACATATCATCTAAATATAGAGTGATAATAAGTAAATGACCACCATCTTATTTGTAATATACATAGTGGTTTTATTTAGATCTCAAAAATCCCAATCCCAATGCAAAATAATGAAACTTTTGGTACTGCATTTTGGGAGATTGTTTGATACCATATAAAGATGTTTTTCAATCAACAAACCAATGACTCTTTACCTTTTTTAATGTAGTGATATGGATGTGTCATATAGATCTCCTTCTTCAAGTCACCATGTAGGAATGTTGTTCTATCTCTAAATCAAAAGTTGTTGCTACATATAATAGGAACCTAATATATGTTAACTTATCAATTAGGGAAAAGATCTCAACAAAGTTTGTCCCTCGACTTGGGAATATCCTTTCAAACCAACTTTTCCTTGTACTTTTCAACATTTCCATTTAAATTGATTTTATTTTTGAACACCCATTTACATCCACTAGGTTTCCATCCATCAGGAAATGGTACCAAGTCCCATGTATCATTCTTTCTAAGTGTATCCATTTCCTCATCCATGGCCAATGTATTGACTCCTTATCTTCCATATCCATTTCCTCTTTTACAATTCTATGCTCATCAATGTTAGCAAATAAAGAAAATATACATATTAAATTAGACAAACTATAATTTCCTATTTTTATATTTATTCCAAGAACCTACCTACCAGCTAGCTAGATTTCAAACAAATTCCCACCTAGTGGTTCTCCTAAGGTTTTCACCATTAGGAATCTCTCTCTCTCTCTTTCTCCATTATTTTATGGATGATTACACTTCAATTAGGAACCATTAAATACCTTGTGAAGGATATTTCCTTGGAGAGTTCTTAATTATACTACTTTAGTCAACCTTATCTCTTTGACTACATATGATCCCAACTAGGTTGTCTCCAATTTCCTTATTTTTTATTTTATTTTATTCTCATAGAGAAGTACCAACTCTCCAATATCTATTTCTTTCTTATTTTTATTCCTATAATGCTAGACTTTTTGTTGTTTCTTTTTAACTTCCTGATGGTGGAGAGAAGTCATTCATTCTTCTTCGAGCTTATTTAATTGACATTGTTGATTTTCCCTGGCTTCGTTTGAGTCATATTGTAGTACTGAAGCTACTGTTTTTGTGTTATCTCTAAAGTGAAAAGGGATGAAAAATTATTTTCCATAAATTAGCTTGAAGGGTGTTTGGCCAATATACCTCTTATATGCAGTTCTGTATTCCCATAAGAAAATAGGTATCTTGTCATTATGATCATTGTTGTCGATCCCACACATTTTTGTGAGTCCTTTGTGTAGGTTTTTATTTAAAGAATAAATTGCTCTATTTTCTTGGGGATGATAGGGTGAGGTTTTCCCGTGGCTTATTAGGAATTATTATATTAATATCTTCATGGTACTATTTACAAAACAGGTTCCTTGGTCGCTTATTAGTCTGAATAGGAATCCAAATATTATGATGATATTCTCATATATAAACTTAGTCACAAATTCTTTTATACATGACTCCACTAGATATACCTCTGCCCACTTAGTGAGGTATTCAATTTTTATTACAATATAATTGGATCCTATCCTTTTTCCTCTTTTTGGAAAGGGCCTATAAAGTCAATATCCCTAATTTCAAATGGGAGGATTGGATTGAATGAATTTAACGACATTTTTTCAATTAGGCTAAGCTCGAGTGGTTGGGAGGAATGGTTATTATCCTCCCCATCTAGGTGCAATTGGCATAAGTGACATGTTGATATCATAATGAGTATATTGTTGTAATGGATTTGTAGTGTCCCCAAGGCCGAGCCCCATTGCAAACCATGTTCTAAAAGAAATTGTAATTATATTTTATAGGCTGGTGAGCCAAGTTTTTATAAGCTGGTGGCTTATGTGTTTGTTAAGCCAGGGAGCCTAAGGGTTGGAGGCCAAGGGCCTGATTTTGTAATTGTATGTATGTAGAACATTTAATAAAATTGTAAACATCGCCAGGTGTAGACCGACCATGATGAATGAGTGAAGGGGACTAAGATTCCACAGAGAAGGAAAGGGATTAGGGGATGGAAGGTGGGAAAAGGGGGTAAGTGTTGAGCCTAGGGGCTAAGACTAGGGAGCTTCAGCCTGGGAATAATATTTTAATATTATTCCAAAAAGACATGTGCATTTTATGTTTTATCCTAAGTTTCTGGAAAGGGAAGGACGTACAAGGGTGATGTGTGATGGTGGAACGCATGCAGTTCCATGGGTGACAAGTGTCAACCCTGGTGCATGTGAATAAAATGGCCAGGGTGAGCCATGAGAAGGGTTCCTCCTCCATTCCTTGCCTTGGGGTGGAGCTTAGTCCCAGCTTGGGGGTGACCCACTGTTGAGCTGATGAGCAGTGTGGTCTAAGGCTAGGAGGTTCGTGGAAGGCCTGCACTTGGTTGGTGAATTCTACCACTGTTAAAAGATAAGTATCTGATTATGCTTTAATCATGTTTTGCATGACTCTGCTGCTTATGTTATCATGATTTCCGCTGTGTATATGAATTAATATGAAACACTATTGATTGTTAAATTATAGTAGTAAATAATATGTTTTACTTTGAGATTAAATGTGTTTATTTGTTTAAATGCATGTGGATTATATAATACCTTTATGAGTTATGTACAAATTGGTGTTATAGATTTCTGTTAAGAACGTTTAAGACTTGGTAGCCAGAAAAGGTGCGCTACAGTTTGGTATCAGGGCCAAGGTTTCGAAACTGAGCCTAGATGGGCTAGTGGAGCGGTCTTTGGACTGATAGTGCGAGGGAAATTGGGTTTGAAAGGCCAATTTCAGACCTTGGTTTTCTTCGAAGTGTCAAGGAGTTACTTGACAAGTTTTTAAGCTTAGGAGGTTTAGCGGCATGTGAAACCGCAGTTGGTGTGGTCTATGGCCACGACAAGATAGGTCTCCACACTAATAGTGTTATAACCTTAGGATCTGTTCGGGAGGGAAGGTGAACCCTCATGACTGCCAGATCTAGGAAGTGTGCGTGGGGTTTAAAGCCCTTTGGAGTTTCACAGGAGTGTGGAAATCGCGATACACAAAATTATGAATTAGAAAGGACCATACATAAGAAAGAATGCATGGAGGGAGACTAGCCTTTCGTTGACTCGTAACTGGAAACGGTCAAAGGGTGAGTTCATGAAGATTCACGAAATGTGAATTCGCGTTTGGATCACAACCGTCGATCTAAGTGAGATCTGGACCATTGATTGTCCAGAAAGAAATCATCATTTCAGGAGATGGAAGTGAGGAGAGGTGAACACCTCCGAAACCCTAAAATGCCGAAAATATCTACACCATAGATCATGGGGAGAAGAACTTGACCATTGCATCAAGTAGCTTAGTAAAAAATGACTTCAAGATTTTGGCAGATGGAAGTTTGAGATGTGGGGGTGCATGAACTCCCGATGCCCGAAACCCAGAAATGCCGAAAAGATATGGTTCGTTGATCTGAGGAGGGGATCTGACCATTGGATTCCTTGCTTGGAATGGACATGGGTGCATGAATGCGTACCACGTGCCAGTGAGTTGAGAATATAGGTGAGAGTGGTGGGACCCGATGACATCACCGAAGGTGACGTGGACCCTCCTGAACATACCACGTGCCACGGTGGTGAAGGGAGAGAACTGTGCTGTGGGCCCGGAGAATAAAGTAATTTGCAATTTCGGGGATTCACGAGATAGGAGCACGGGAGCTCGACATTGACACTTGTGAAGTCGCGAGTAGCGAGAACGCAAGGAGAAAAGTCAACATCGCTTCTCGGGGTTTCGTGAAAGGGAGGTGCCAGGGTTGGACGCCACAACTTGTGAAGGTGCGAGTAGTGAAGGAGTGATAGAACTTATCCCTAGACTACGGTCATGCATAGAAGACGCTAGCGAGGAGGGATCCATACCTGCATTGCATGGAATTTGCAGAGCCGAACGAGAGCTCAGAAAACTTATTTGAATCGAAACGTCTTTTGTTCTTGTTCGTATTGGCTTATAAATGTTGTGGATTGTTTGTGAAGTTTTAATGGCTTGAAAAACTTCAAATTGAATTGCACAGTGCATGTGAAAAGTTCAATGAGAGTCAGAATTCTAGTTAACCAATGCCGAGTATGGAGTGGGAAAAAGTGCAGATTACCCCCGAAACAGAGGATGAATGAGAAGGAAAGAATGTCAATGTGGAAGTGGAAGGATCAAACTCTAATGGGCATGGAAAAGAGATGGATACAGAAGAACATATGATGAAACTCATCGAAATATTACAGAAAGATGCCCAGGCTCGCCTAGATGATAGCTAAAAGCTCATGAAAATCAGGGATCGATAGGGGGAATTCAACTTAAAAATGTTGAAGAGCCTAGAAAGAATAGAAAATAAATTGGAAAAAGAGAGTGACACAACCAGATCAAGAAGTGTCAGAACCCCTAAGAGGAGAAGAAGATTGAGGAGTGGTAACAAACATTACCGTCTCTCCCCGAAGCATTTTGTCAAGGAAACACACAGTAGTTCAAGCTCGTCCCCTACCAGAAAGCACCGAAAATCTGGAAAGGATGAATTGAAAGGGGAGATGAACAAGATTAAGCCTCCAACATTCGATGGAGAACATAAGAAGAAGGAAGATGTCGAGACATGGTTTCTTGGCATGAGGAAATACTTCCAACTGCAGAATTATTCCGCCCATGTAGAAGGAAGAATTGCAATGTATCAACTGAAAGGAAAAGCATCCATGTGGTGGGATCAGTTTGTGCAGGTGCAACACATCAGAGAGAAAGAGGTCACTTGGAAGGATTTTAAGATGTATTTCGAGAAGAAATACCTGACTAAAAGGTATTATGAAAGAAAGATGAAGGAGTTCTTCGAACTCAAGTTGGGAAGCATGACCATTGATGAGTATGAACAAAGTTTTCTGGAACTATTGAAGTATATTTCGTTCATCAAAGATGAGGCTGTCAAAATTCAAAGGTATCTGAGTGGACTGCCACCTTCCATTGGTGACAAGATTTAGTATGACGATCCTAAGACCATGGAAGAAACCATAAGAAGGGAGAAATGTCTATACGAACAACAAAGAGAAAATCCTACCTTTTGGAAGGCTTGGGATGACCAGAAGAGGTTTAAGAAAGAACAGAGGCAGAAGGGAAACATGCCTCCCTTTTTTAGAAACAGTCTTCAGGGACAACCATCATTTAGAGAGCCGAGAATGACTGAAGAGGGAGCACAAAGATAAAGACAGACACCCATTCAGTGTTGGGGCTGTCAAGGAAACCACAAGTACAGAGATTGTCCCCATAAAAATGGTAAAGCGAGGACTGTTCATACTGTTCAGCAAGATGAAACAATGGAAGATATGGGCAACATAATGCTGAGGATCTAAACATCCCCGGACAACAAGCAAGAAAAATTTCAATCGCACATGATTGAAGTGGAAGGTATGATTAACAACCGACCACTTGTTATTTTAATTGATTCAGGGGCTAGCCATAGTTATGTAGATCCTAGAGTGGTGGACAATTTGCATCTAACAATAAGCAAACATGAGAAGTCTTGGTTAGTGCAGTTAGCAACAGGGACCAAGAGGAAGGTCACTAAATTGGTTACGTCATGTTCAGTAGACATGAAATGAATGAGCATTAAGGATGAATTGAACATTCTTCTTTTAGGCTCATACGACTGCTTAGTTGGGATGGAATGGTTGGACCAACACCATGCCCTTCTGGACTACCATAAAAAGAGTTTTACATGTCTAGACGAAGAGGGAAATCAGGTAACAGTCCAAGGAATTTCCAGAGCCGTGGCTGTTAGGGAAATCTCAGCCATGCAGCTGAAGAAATGTTACCGGAAGGGCTGTCAATTATTTGCAGCTCGGGTGGAAGAAGCATTCTGAGATGTAGTCTCGAATCTGGAAGACCATGAGGTACTCAAAAGAGTTTAAGGACGTATTTCAGGAGGTACCTGGACTACCTCCGAAGAGGGACATCTATTTTTCTATAAATTTGATGCCAGGAGCAGCTCCAGTTTCAAAGGCTCCTTATAGAATGAGTACGCTAGAGCTGAAAGAGTTGCAATTGCAGCTCAAAGAGATACTAAAGAAGGGATACATTCACCTCAGCGTGTCACCTTGGGGAGCCCTGGTCCTATTTGTGAAGAAGAAATATGGGACACTGATACTGTGCATTGATTTTCGGCAGTTGAATAAGGTCACTGTCAAGAACAAGTATCCTCTGCCAAGGATCGATGATCTTTTTGATCAATTGAAGGATGCGAAAATATTTTCAAAAATAGATCTCATATTTGGATATCACCAAGTGAGAATAAATGATGAGGACATTAGCAAGACCACCTTTAGAACAAGGTACGGTCATTATGAGTTCATAGTGGTGTCGTTTGGATTGTCAAACGCGCCTGTTGTTTTCATGTGCTTAATGAATGGAGTGTTCAGAGATTATTTGGACAAGTTTGTCATAGTCTTCCTGGACGATATCTTGGTGTATTCTAAGTCAGAGGAAGAGCGTGAGAAACACCTAAGAATGGTGCTGCAAGTGTTGAGAAATCACCAGCTATACGCCAAGATGAGAAAGTGCTCATTTTATCAAAGGCAGATCCATTACTTGGGACATATTATTTCAGAAGAGGGGATCGTTGTGGATCCTGAAAAAGTGGAGGCCATCCGAGAATGGCCAACGCCAAGGAATGTGGCAGAAGTTAGATCTTTTATGGATCTGGCAGGCTACTACAAAAGGTTTAGAGCTCGATTCTCAAAGATAGCTCACCCTATCACTTCCTTGCAAAGGAAGGAGAAGAAGTTTCAGTGGACTGAAGAGTGTGAGAGCAGTTTCCAGCGATTGAAGCAGCTGCTAACCAATGCTCCAGTCCTGAAGATTGCAGATCCAAATAAGGATTACGTAGTTTTCACCGATGAGTGTAAGGAGGGGCTGGGAGGAGTTCTGAGCCAAGAGGGATTTGTAATTTGTTATGAGTCCCGAAAGTTGAAAGAACATGAAAGGAATTATGCCACTCATGATTTAGAGCTAGCAGCATTTGTCCACACCTTGAGGAAATGGAGACATTACCTCATGGGAAAAATATTCGAGTTGAGAACAGACTATAACGGTCTGAAGTATTTATTTGATCTGTCAACTTTAAATGCCAGGCAAATCATATGGCTAGAGTTTCTGTGTGAATATGAACTTGATATCAAGCATATCAAAGGGAAGGAAAATAAGGTGGCTGATGCACTCAACAGAAAAGTGCACGAATTACATGCTACAACCATTAGCATGTACCGGTCTGAGATGAAGGACATAATTTTGGAAGCTGCAAATACTGATTTGCAGTACAGAGGTCTTGTAGCAAAGCTACAATAGCATGAGAGACCATAGACCAAGGAAAGTTACACCTTGGGAACTGATGGTTTACTTCTGTATAAAAATAGAGTGTATGTACCCAATGTCCGAGAATTGAAGCTGACAATTATAAAGGAGATGCATAATGTGTCTTATGCTGGACATCCTGGATATCAGAAGACTATGGTAGCAGACAAAAGCCATTATTTTTGGCCGGGTCTGAAGAAGGAAATCGCTGAATACATCGTTAGATGTATGGAGTTCCAGAAGGTTAAGGTTGAGCATAGGCACCCAACAGGGTTGCCGCAACCTTTACCCATTCCTGAATGGAAATGGGACGTGGTAACAATGGATTTTATCATAGGATTGCCCAGAACAAGAAAGCAACATGATTCAATCATGGTGGTGGTGGACAAGCTTACTAAAGCTGCCCATTTCATTCCACTAAAAACCACTCATAGGGTAGTAGATGTTGCTGATATCTTCTTAAAATAAGTGGCACACTTGCATGGAATCCCTAAGACAATTGTGTCTGATAGGGACCCAAAATTCACCTTGAATTTCTGGAAAGCACTGTTCAAAGTATTCAGAACGAATTTGAACTTTAGTACAACGTATCATCCTGAGTCTGATTGTCAGACAAAGAGGGTGAATAGGGTAATAGAAGACATACTGAGAATGTATGTGATGGATAAACCATCAAGGTGGGAAGACTACCTGCATTTGGTAGAATTCACCTACAATAATGGGTATCATGCATCGTTGAAGATGAGCCCATTCGAAGCACTTTATGGAAGAAAGTGCAACACTCCAGTGAGCTGGGATAATCTAGCTGATAGAGTAGTCGTTGGGCTTGAACTTCTCAAAGAGATGGAAGATCAAATGATAAAAATTAAAAGGAATCTGAAAGATGCCCAGGATAGGCAGAAAAGTTACATTGACAGTAACATAACCCATAGAGAATTCAAAGTGAGTGACCTTGTTTTCCTGAAAGTGAAAACTAACAGAAGTTCTGTGAGGTTGAGAAGTTGTGCCAAATTGGCAGCAAGATTTTTTGGGCCATTTGAGATCCTGGAAAGGATTTGGCCAGTTGCATACATGCTTGCATTACCTGCATCTATAACTATACATAATGTGTTTCATGTTTAACTTCTTAAGAAATATGTACCTGATGCTAATCATGTTATCGATTGGAATGTGGTTTAGGTGGAACCAGAAGGTGTCCTGCAAGTGCATCTTGTGCACATATTGGGCAGAAAAAGAAAACAACTCTGGAATCGATCCATAGAGCTTGTAAAGGTCCAGTGGACCTGGTACGATCCTGAGGATGTGACATGGGATCATGAAGAGGTTATGCAGGAAGAGTACCCGCATCTTTTTTAAAATTTTGAAAGGCTTGTAGAGACAGTGTAAGTTTCACTATGAACAGTGAAACAATAAGGGGAGGGGGATTGTAGTGTCCCCAAGGCCGAGCCCTGTTGCAAACCATGTTCTGAAAGAAATTGTAATTATATTTTATAGGCTTGTGAGACAAGATTTTATATGCTGGTGGCTTATGTGTTTGTTAGGCCAGGGAGCCTAAGGGTTGGAGGCCAAGTGCCTGATTTTGTACTTGTATGTATGCAAAACATTTAATAAAATTGTAAACACTGCTAGGTGCAGACCAACCACGATGAATGAGTGAAGGGGGACTGAGCTTCCACAAAGAAGGCAAGGGATTAGGGGCTGGAAGGTGGGAAAAGGGGCTAAGTGTTGAGCTTAGGGGCTAAGCCTAGGGGGCTTAAGCCTTGAAATAATATTTTAATATGATTCCAAAAAGACATGTGCATTTTATGTTTTATCCTAAGTTTCTGGCAAGGGGAGGACGTACAAGAGTGATGCATGCTGGTGGAATGCATGCAGTTCCATGGATGACAAGTGTTAACCCTGGTGCATGCGAATAAAATGACCAGGGTGAGCCGTGAGAAGGGTTCCTCCTCCATTCTACCCGATTGCCTGAACGCGTACGGAGCCCTGGATAGTACGACCAACCCGACCCCTGCAGAGAAATCCTCGTGCATTCCTAAGAGTCGAAAATCATGTGTTGTCTTTGATAATCTGTGTGCATCCTTAGTCCGAATGATCGAACCTGTGCATGGAGGCTCTATCCCGAAGCCGTGACCCTGAACCATTCTTCCATTGTTGAACCAATTGGAAAGCTTGTGTTTGGCTCTGTAAATCCATGTACACCTCTATTCTGTGAGCCGAAAAGCCTGTGTTTGTTTCTAAAGAGCTGGTTTCACCTCCATTCTGAGCTGTGGAGTCTATGTTGACCCCTGCGGGAATCAATCATCATGCATTCCCATGAACCATCATTGTGAGGTTTCAAGCCATTGCCAAGCCTGTTTGAGAGGCTGTGTTTGTATTCCCAGTTGACTAAGGTGACCACGTAGAGATGGACTGCGCATGGCTTGATGGCCAGCGCGAGTTGTGATTGAGCCTGTTGGCGACAAAAGTCACATTGCCTTCAGGAGCAGAACCCGACGCCCATCAGTTTTTATGTCATGATTTAATAAATGGGGGTGGTCGAATGGAAAGAGACCCTGGAAAGCAGCATTGACACAGGAACCAGGGTCTGGTATGTAGAAAACAAGGGAGGTCTTGATCCAACTTTCGTCAGTAAGTTGATTAAAGGGTGGTAGACGAAAGACTTGTGAGAAGGGAGAGAAAGACTGCCTCGGGCATCAGTCCTTCGGAAGCTTGAAGAAGAAAAAATCAGAAGCCAAGATCCTCTTGGTCTAGAGTTTCAAGGAGCTGAAGGGTGACTCGACTGGATCCTCCAATTCCAAGCCATTCCAACACTGAGAAAACACAAAAACTGATTAGAAACGCTGCGACTGTTACAATGATCCAACCTACATCATCCTACAACAACGCAACTCGATTGGATCCTCCAATTCTGAGCTGTTCTAACCACAGTAAACAAAGAGATGGAAAAAGAGGCTGACATCCATAAAGTAAGAAGTCTCAAATGCCTTATACATTAACTAGAGTGGCCAACGCTATAACAAAACTTTACAATCGGGAGCCTAGCTCAACCATCAACCCTTTACAAAATGGCGAAAACGCCTACATATACTCCAAAACAACAACAACAAAAATAAGACGCTGCATTAAAAATATTGCGTCTGCATGTCTTCTGACAGTTTTCCCATGCAGACTCGGGATGATCGTGCGCCTATGACAGACGCTACCTTAACTCCGCATGGCCTTTGCAGGGGAGGTAGCCGAAACATTAAAGGCCAAGATGGCGTGTGCAAACGTCTTTGTCCAATCGAGGACTTCGGCATGGTTTCTTTGGAAAAATCGGTACACAGAATTCCTTCGAACAGACCGCTTGCTAGACCCTCCATATCTCATATTCAATGAATGAAAGGAAGTTTCAACCATCCGTTCTTGTCTTCATTTATTCCAAGCGAAAACCAGGAGCGAAATCGTATCCGCTGGCATCTGGAAATCACGATGATCCTTTCGACAACTGGACTCAATGCTTTTGGTGCCCTTTGCGCAGATATTTTATTTCCCAGGTGACCACGGGCGCGAAACGACGGGGAGCCTAATCACGCACCAGGTGTCTCCTATGGATGGACAACCGAGACTTCCCCTTGATACTGCGGGCCCAACTTTGGGTTCCATCGGTGCTTCGGGGTTTGGGGTTTCGAAATATACAATGACATAAAACCTTCACCCCATGAACTCGTGACTGCCGAAAAACCGACGTGACTGGATCTCGTGCCATGCGTCCCTCAGATGGACGACTGTTATTCTCCCCTGCACACTATGGGTGTGATCTATTGTGTTAACTTCGGCGCAACTTCCTTATTCGCGATTTCCTGCCAACCATTGATCTGCTCATATGGATGGATCTGGATCGTTGACACTATAATCCTGCCCGCTCGCTTGATTTTAAGTCCGAAAAGGACTTTTTCTGTGCACTTCACTTGGGCGCTCCTCATGCAACCTATAGACCTGGATGCTCTCGAGCCCAAGACAAGAATTGTCACTAACAGAGCCTATGTGTGATCTCTCTAGGTGAGAGAGGTGGTTGTTGTTGGAAGAGGTTTCTTCTAGAGAGTGTCCACCACCAGCTTCGGACTCTGAGAATTCTTGATCCGGCTTGTTGCCGAGACCCAGAGAGGGAGGTTAGCACCGATGGACTGTGCTTGTGAAGGTGTATACTCTCGGGTGGAACAAGCATGTCGGGAATGAGAGTCTAGTAGTAGTGGGCGTAAGATGGCATCTTGGGAAGAATTCGTCCATATTTTCTATGTTGTTTTCCCTATAACCTCAGCCTAGCCTAGGATTTCTTGCCTTGGGGTGGAGCTTAGTCTCAGCTCGGGGGTGACCCACTGCTGAGCTGATGAGCAGTGCGGTCTAAGGCTGGGAGGTTTGTGGAAGGCCTACACTTGGTTGGTGAATTCTACCACTGTTAAAAGATACGTATCTGAATATGCTTTAATCATGTTTTGCATGACTTTGCTGCTTATGTTATCATGATTTCCACTGTGTATATGAATTAATATGAAACACCATTGATTGTTAAATTATAGCAGTAAATAATATGTTTTACTATAAGCTTAAATCTGTTTATTTGTTTAAATGCATGTGGATTTTATAATAGCTGTATGAGTTATGTACAAAGTGGTGTTATAGATTTATTTTAAGAGCGTTTAAGCCTTGGTAGCCAGAAAATGTGTGCTATAGGATTTGAGCCCTATTTTTGATTGGCCTTGTGCCTTGAATATTCTAGGGTTTACCTTAGGTACCATCCTCGAAATGAGGGGAAGTACTTGAGGGTTTTCTCTAGGTTGTATAATATGGAAAAAAAGGAATTTAAAGTAATCTCATCCTTCAATACTGGTCAATCCATCCAATAGAAATTGTCACACTTGTATACCTTTTCTCTACAATCCATATTTAGTTTAGGCCACCATAATATAGTTTGTAATATTTTCTAACTATGATACATCTTGTAGGACTAGCATGTGCCTCTTTAATTATATTATCCTTTCATTCTCTAAGACTCATGTTATTAGTATATAATTTGGGCCTAACTTGTAATTGTATCCATTTATTAGTGCAAAGGGAGTAGCTTTCAAGACAAGTACCTTCTTCTTCTTTTTTGGTAGATTTTTTTGTGCCTTTCCTTCTTGTAGAAATTAGAATTTTTTTTCCAATTATTTAAGTGTGGCCTTAACTCCGATAAAGTGAGCATATGGAAGATCATCATCAATTCCCATTTCTTCTTCTCATGTCTCTACTATTGAAAAATGATCCCAGACCTACATTATTCTTTCCTGGTTGAAAAATCACCTTAAATTCAAATTCTTGGTACACTAGGAGCCACCTACAGTCCCTTCCTTGGTGAATTGGATTGTTGAACAAGTATTTCAATGCTTGATGTTTGGTATAGAATATGAATGGGTTTTCCAACAAGTAATGTCTAGATTTCTAAAGAGTAAAAACCATTCCAAGAAGTTGTCATTCTATATTCGAATAATTTCTTTCTGCCTTATTTAGTTTTCAACTAACATATGCATTGAGGTGATCAAATGAATCATCTTCATGTTGTGTAAGAATTGAGTAGTGTCTTATGAATTTGTGGTAGTAGCCTATACGTCCCAAAAATATTTGTATATGTTTGGAATTGACACGGGGTTTTAAGTTGAGCATTACTTTTATCTTTTCCGTGTTGACTTTTATGCCATTTTTGTAGATGATATGACCTAACAATATACTAATGGGTGTTGAAAATATACATTTCTTTATATTTAGTGAAAGATGTATCTACCAACATATTTTCAGCCTCATTCTTAGCCAATGTATATGTTTGTTTAGTAAACTATATATGGTCCAATCATCGAAGTAGAATGCCATGGTTTTATATATGTACTCTTGAAATGCCTTGACTACTATCTTGGAAAAGAAAACAAAGACAATTTTTCAATCCAAATGGCATTACTCTATATGCAAAGGATCCAAAAATTCAAAGAGAAATGTTTTCTTCTCTTGGGATTCCTTAGCAATTGGAAATTGGTTGTAACCCAAAAATCCATTTGTGAATGAATAACATTCATGTATTGCTACTTCGTTTATTATTTTGTCTATGAATGGGGTTGGGAAAGGATTAGTAAGTGTAACTTTATTCAACCCTTTGAAGTCAACACAGGTTCTTACTTTTTTTGGATCATGTTTTTTCGACCATACTACGATAGGGCTGGTCCATTCATAATTGTCAATTCTTCCAACATTCCTTCCATTTATTTTTGGACAATTTCTTTATATTTGTGTGCCAACTTGTATGGTCTCTTCTTTACAGGTTTGGTCCCTAGTATTAGGATAATCTTCATTTCTCTTGTTTATTTGAACAAACCTTTCAAGTCCTCATAATCCTAGGAAAACACTTCTTTGTATTCTTTGAGTAGGTTGACTATTTCTGTTATTTTCTTTTCTGACTTGTAGTCATGTATCTTAGCCATATTTTTTCTACCACCATTTGAAATATCAACTTCTGTATATTTTATTTCAGTATCCATCCATTCTGGTGCCTTTGATTCATCTAGTTTTCTTTCTCCCTCATGGTCTTCATTATATGCTATTGGGAAGTCAATTTCTCTTGATCTTATGGATGGACTTGTTTAGAAACTTTCAAACATAGATTTCACACCTCTTGACATATAGATGATATTTCATCCACTTAAATATCTTCCCTAGAAAACATTTGTTTTCCATGTTGATTTAACTATTGATCTAATTATTTTTTTCATGGCACATGGTATTCAATTGCAAGTTGAGGTAGACGCTATGTTGACCATTGAATTGCATTTTTTTTGTGTAATTTTATTACTTGGCCTCTCTATATAATTTCTAATCTTTTGGCCTACTTCTTGTAGCTTGAATTCTAATAGGGATAAGTCAAATTCCTTTATAAAATTTCTTTTTAGTTCCTTCCAAGTGCACATATCTCCTTTAGATTCTTCAATTTTGTATCATTTATATGGTCATTCATCCGATGTATTTGGAAACATGTGTGGTCAAATTTGTTTATCCCTATAACCAATTATCGTCCATTCTTTGTCACAATATTGAATATGGGATTCAGGGTTGAAACCTAGTTTAAATTTGACTATATTGGTTGCAGTGGTAAGTTTATTCCATCCAAATCATTTAATGAAGTACATTGTAGTCGTGGTCCAAGTTTGTAGTTGAGGTGTGTGTGTATCCCACCATTATGCAACTTAACTTGTGAAAGACTACACTAATATCTACAATTGATATTTCTCTTCGACAAACTTCAACACCTTATTGACATGGAATTTAGGAAATTCATGTTATTTAAATATCAAGGGGGGGATTGTGGTCAACTTTGTGTCTATGGGTATTAGACTAGGACATTGTCTATTTATTTTCTGATATACGATCGTTACTAATTTGATTGAAAAGAAAGATCAAAATATTCCTTTGGTATGGCTTCAATTTTCCAACATTCCCTTACTTTCGAATTGTAATTATCCATTTTCCATTCATATAATTCAATGTTAGAGTTTTGACCCACAGACAAGGATGAGCCATTTAATTTTCCATTCCCTTTTAGTTTTGTTCTATATTTTTATAGGTAAATTGTTTCTTTCATCTTTTGACCCCAATGTTTATTGACCAATGCTGAATATATGAGAATACCACCGACTAAGTTAATGAATTAAAAATCAACCATAGTAGGTATCCCCATGATTATTGTTTCTGCACCTTTTAAAATACCAATTGGTTCAACAAATATCTAGTCTTCTAACTCCAAGAAGTTTGTTTTTTTAAGAAACTGAAGCTTTATATTATATAAACAATTTTGTTGGGGAAAACAACAAAATCAAAAAGAGTTTTACACAATTTAATCTCATATCCAGTATTTATCCTACTACTATCGTATTATAAAAAATACATATCTTCTTGAAAAAATTCCATATTGTTTGATAGGTATTTTTTTAATAAAATGTCCCAACAAAAGAGTGATTTTGTAATACATTAACTGTGAATTGATTCATAGTCTAGGACTTCATGCACTCCACTTTGAAATGGAGAGTCTTCTTCCACTTCCATTGGCACTACACCAAGACCCCCCTGTTCTTCCTTTTTGTTTCCATGATGAGACGCATTCGACACTTGATTGATGGATATTGATTGAGTATGCTATGGTAGGACCAACGATCTCAAAAACTGATATTCTATTTCTAGAATCTCGATGCATTGAGTGAGGTTTGATATAG
Organism: Picea engelmannii; assembly: GCA_009831015.1. Taxonomy (NCBI): domain Eukaryota; kingdom Viridiplantae; phylum Streptophyta; class Pinopsida; order Pinales; family Pinaceae; genus Picea; species Picea engelmannii. The sequence goes on along the minus strand of ML778114.1, from coordinate 116,870 downwards.
TTTGTTCTAGATTCCTCATTTTTGCTGATAATTGGTGAAGGGCATAACGATTAGCTTTAAAACTTTCCTCATGACGATGGAGGATGTGTTTAATTTCACTCCAAGATGGTTCCATTTTTAAAATAATAAAGACTCCCTTTTATCCTAGCCCTACTCAACAAGTAACTCCACTACCATAATTTTCTAAAACAGAGGTAAGTAAACATTCAATACCAACATTCCACATACATACCACTATCCCACTTGTCAAATTTAAATCAGTTGTGCAGATATAACATTAAGAGTGACAAGACCCAATAGAAGACAAATTTCCAGGATATAAATCAAAATTAAAAGTCCCTTGAGCATACCCACTACCAGAATAGGGAGAACAAGATGAATGAATATAAAATTCAAATTTCAAAGTAGTAACACCAGAGTCTCCCAACCACATATTTTCATAGAAGCCAAAACTTGAAATGGCCGAACTAGAGAGAATAAAATAACTAGAACCACCACACCACCTACAATATTCTAAGACACTTCACAGATTATAAACAAGTGTAGATATATGACATTCCAAATTGCCAACCCCATAATCAAAACCGCATCCAGATATGATATACCCAAAGAAGAAAGGAAAGCCTGTACACTCAAGGCTCAAATTTACGAAGTCAAAAAATATATAATGAGAAGCTTCAAATATTATAGAAACGACACCAAAACCTTCTAACCATAGAATATTTTTAATCCCAAACCCCGAAATGGCCAAACTAGAGAGAAAAAAACAACTATAGCTACCAGATCACCTCCTATCTTCCAACTCACCTCCCAGATTATAAACAGGTGAAAATACAAGATAATCCAAATTTCCATCCCCAATATCAAAACCACAACCAAAGTTGATAAACCTAGAGAATAAAGGAACGTTTGCAAGCTCAATGCTTGAAATAACAAAGTCCAAAAATATGTAAGGAGAGATATTAAAAAGGAGGAACATAAATACCAAAGGGAGTTCAACCTGCTGAATACTGATACCCAACATTGAATGCAGGTCATCTATGTTGGATTACTGAGAGGGGGGGTGAATCAGTAATAGAGAAATTTAATCCTTTTTAACTATATAATAAAAGTGTTATATCAATGAAGCATTATCATCCAATAACCGCAGAGTAAATAAGCAATGAACAAATGAACAATCATACACATACACAGTACACCAGTGTTTTACGTGGAAACCCAAATCAGGAGAAAACTACATAATACTTTTTCTTATATGTCTTGAAGAATTACATTCATTGGAAGCACCAAATTCCTTTGTTTTCCAGCTGCAACTAGAAGGAGGCTCCAACCCCCTAGTTTCTCAGGCTACAACCTGAAGGAATCTCCAACTCCCCAATTCTCTGGCTACAACCAGAAGGAGGCTACAACCCCCTATGTTCTCCAACTACAACCGGAAGGTGGCTACAACCACCTGTCCTTGCCCTGTCCAACTGCCTTGAAGTAGAAGTAGAATGATGGAACCACTATCACACAATCACTGTGAGATATACCACTATAAACCTTTACCAATAAATATAAACCATGCATCAACCATGCATCAACCTGTACCTCAACCTGTAATCAACCTGTACCATAAACAAGTGCATCAACCATGCACCAACCTGTACCAAACAACCTGTAATCAACTTGTACCATAAAAAATTGCATCCAACCATGTACCCAGTATGTACCAATCACGTGTCAACTACTCATCAACTATTACTCATCAATATGTACCAACATCATCAACTATACACCTCATGTATGTGCCAACTCATCAACTACTTGTCTCAACCATGTACTCAACATGTACCTCAACCAAAAGCCCTCATCAATTTCATCATATAAATATGATTTGTAGCTATGTAATAGACCCGGTGTATATGATCATATTCATGCAAACCTTCCTTAACTTTAACAACAAGAGACTAGCATTTTCATCAAACTTTTCTTTAGTCTCACATGCCTAGTTTTGGATTAGTCAACAACCCTAACTTGAAGTAATCATAACTGTGTACCTATAATGTATAAGGATATGAAACTGATAGACAATGTTCTTAAGTGTGTTTTATGCAATTCATTTAGGTGTCGCTACTTGGAACCTCTCAGAAAAGGAGTTATAGAAAAAATGACATACCTTGTTGAATTCTGGCTTATTCTAGAGAGAAACCTTGTAGAGACTTCCCCGCACAAAATTTTGTTGAATTGATATGAAAATATTACACAAAATACTACATACTATACCCTATCCAACACATTTTTTTTCATTGAATTTGGATCTATTATGAAGAATTTATGACGTTTTTACCCGAAACACCTGTTTTTGACTAGTTTCAGGACTAGCCACAAACCCTATTTTCCACGGAGTGTAACTCCCAAAATACAATGACCCACAGGATGAATGTTTTTCCATGGATACTTGGATATGTTTTATTAATGGAATAGAAATTTCACGGTCTGAATCATTATAGAAAAACAGTTATAGCGAAAATGGTGAGATGACCTGTAAATAACATACCTTAGAAAGCACCATCAAAAGAATTTATCCTTACTTGCATTTCGGCCTTCTTTTCTTCACCTTACCTCAGAAATTCGGCTTAGATATCCTTGATTACCTCAGACACCTATAGATATTCAATATGCTCAAGTGTGTCTTGTATGAGAGAGCCTTTCCTCTTATTTATACTCTCCAAGTAGCTTCCTTAAAAAGATCTTCTAGGTCACTTGGCCCCACTTTCCTTATTTTAGGGTTAACCCACTTCTAAAATCTCCATTAAATTTATTATTGAAACAATTTATTTTGTATTCACTTTGAATTATAATACACTCATTACTTCACTTTATTATTTACCTTTTAAAATATCTTAAACCACTTTGACTACTTTGACTTTTTGGGGCTTCTAGATGACATATGAGGGTCCTCCAACTTCGTAAGGCCATAACTCTCAAACCGTGAGAAGTTATGTGACGTTCCACATAACACCAGAAATGGAATGACATGTACTATCCATATAGAATAGTATTATCAGAAAATATATCATAACTCATATTGTTACCCATCAAAAAAACTTGGGTCCATTACCCAAACCTGGGGTCTCCAACTTCTCATGGCAATAACTCTCTAACCGTGAGGAGTTATGTGAAGTTCCACATAACACCGGAAATGACATGACAAAAAATATCCATCTAGGATAGTTTCCCTGACAAATTCACTGTCCTTCATCTCATTATTCCATAATTAAGCATGGGTTATCTTACTCTGCAAAGCGTGTTCCCGTGAGGGATTTCACCATGAGGGGACCACTTTGGAGTTCATCCATATTTACTTCTTATCAACCATGAAAAAAAAATAATGAGTCATATTTACATCAAACAGTATTGGGTTCATTACCCAAACCTTTGAGCTACGAGGCTTTCTTCAAGGGTTGACATCAATGAAAAGTAACCTTAATCAACAATCTCCCCCTTTGGCATTGATGAAAATGCTCTAATGCAATACTGAAATCATATCACTCATGCTCCCCCTAGAACCATGCCTCTGTCCTCTGCATCTTATAAATCTCTCCCCCTTATTCATCAATAGCAAAGGTATCTTTCCATCCGGGGTTTCTCCCCTTGACTGAACTGTCCTCTTATGGTGCTTCCTCATGTACATCTAAGACATATAATATAAGCATTCAAAAAGCATTCATTTTGGAGTAGAAATAACTTCAAGTCTTGGGTGAAGATATTCAAACTTCAAAGGCTTCCCGTGGAAGTGGTTTTGTAAAGATGTCTACAACTTGTTCTTTTGTGAAACCTACATACTCAACTCTGATGTTCTTTTCTGCAACCTGTTCCCATAGAAAGTGATACTTGATTGGAATGTGCTTCATCTTGGAGTGCATCACCGAGTTTTTTGAGATACTAATGGCACTTTTATTATCACAATATATTGGAATGGGCTCATCATACTCAACCTGTATATCTATCAAAGCTTATTTCATCCAAAGAACTTGTGTACAACATGCCACTGCTGCAATATACTCTGCCTCGGCTGTAGATAGAGATACTGATGATTGTTTCTTGCTCGACCATGATACTAAAAACTCACCCAAGTAGAACGTTGCTCCTGTTAAGAACCAAACATCAATATAGCATAGAGAAACCTCAGGAAAAGTACTCAATGCCTTGAAAAAGAGATAATTTCAGATAATAAGTCTCTTCGAGGGGGCAACCTCCTTTTACCCCACTTAAATGTTCAAGTACAAGATGATTCAAAATGAAAATGTCTCCTTGGTATATATAGGAGACTAGGAGGTATAATTACAACTAATGGCCTAAAGCCGACATAAATAAAATAACATTACTAATCTAATATTCCCCAATTAAGGGTTAATGAGACAATATTAGGGCTTAACATGACCCTCCCCTTGAGACAAGTGTTGTCTGCAACGCTTGAGTAACTCTGGATGCTTCTGTATAAAAGAATCATCTTCCCAAGTGGAATCTTCAGCCGGTAGTTTCCTCCATTTAATGAGATACTCTGAAATGGATCTATTCCCTAGTTGGCGAATTCTTGTGTCATGGCTTCAGGATCCAATATGATTTTTCCTTCCTCGTCAAGTTCTGGCAATATAGTTTGAACTAGGATCTTGTCGCCTATAACCTTCTTTAAGAATGAAACATGGAAAACTGGGTGTACTCGTGAAGATGCAGGCAGCTCCAATTTGTATGCCATAGTACCAATCTTTT
>ML778114.1:77800-104472 GCA_009831015.1 Picea engelmannii | reverse complement strand
CATCAATATAGCATAGAAAAACCTCAGGAAAAGTACTCAATGCCTTGAAAAAGAGATAATTTCAGATAATAAGCCTCTTCGAGGGGGCAACCTCCTTTTACCCCACTTAAATGTTCAAGTACAAGATGATTCAAAATGAAACTATCTCCTTGGTATATGTAGGAGACTAGGAGGTATAATTACAACTAATGGCCTAAATACGACATAAATAAAATAACATTACTAATCTAATATGCCCCAATTAAGGGTTAATGAGACAATATTAGGGCTTAACAACTCCACTGGTGCTTCATTAGTCATCAACACAACTTGCCCAATCTGTGTTTGTGTTTGCAATTGGTGATATATCCTTTCATTTTGGATACCATAGCCCAAACTCTTCTATTCCTTTGAGATATTTGAAAATCCTCTTCATTGCTAATACATGTGTTTCCTTTGGTGCTGCTTGAAATCGTGCCACCTGTCCAACTGCTTGCATTACATCTGGTCTGGATGCTCTTTAGCATTTCTTTGATATACTTGGTTTTGAGAAATAAAATTCCTTGGTTGCTTTGACGTATCTGAAGTCCTAGAAAGAAGGATAATTCTCCAAGTAGCGACATTTTAAATTCTTTCTGCATATGTTTTGCAAATTTCTGGCTTAACCTGTCATCATCAATACCAAAAATAATATCATTAACATAAACTTCAATTAATAAAATATTACCTTGACTTACCTTGATGTATAGGTTGATGTCTGCACTTCCTTTTCTGAACCCTTCATGCTGCAGATACTTATCCAGTCTGAAGTACCATGCTCTAGGATCCTGTTTTAGACCATACAAGGCCTTCTTTAATTTACACACATAATCTGTGTTCTCTGACAACTAAAATCCTTCTGGTTGTTCAATGTAGACTTCTTCTTCAAGTTCCCCATTCAGAAAAGATGATTTTACGTCCATTTGATATACTTTAACATTTTTGGAGCATGCATAAGCTAAAAGCAAACAAATTGCTTCCATTCTGGCAACTAGGGAAAATGTCTCTTCAAAGTCGATTCCTTCAATATGAGCATATCCTTTACATACCAATCTAGCTTTGTTCCTTGTAACCTGTCCATCTTCATTCAATTTATTCCTGAAAATCCATTTTGTGTCGATCACATTCTTATTTTTTGGTCTTGGAACCAATTCCCAAGTGCCATTTTTCTCTATTTGATCCATTTCTTCATCCATGGACTTATTCCAAAATTCATCCTTGCTGGCTTCTTCAAAGCAGATTGGTTCAATTGTATATAAGAGTGCTAGGTGTGTTTGTTCTGTTAAACGGATTTTTCTTCTAGTCTCAACTCGTGCATCTTTGTTTCCAATAATCTGATCTGAAGGATGATTCTTTTGTACTCGTTTTCTAGGTGTCTTTGGAGATACTTGTTGAACTTGCTCTTCTGCTTCTTTCGGATTCTCTTCATATTCATCTTCCTCTTCTACTTATTTTTTATCTTCTTCTTCAAAAAGTTGTTCCATTGATTTGTTTTCTTCTTCCTTTGATTCTGGTCTGCCTGTTTCATCAATTGTTACATTGATGCTTTCCACAACTTTGTTTAATATTAGATTGTAACAATTGTATGCTTTCCTTGTACTTGAGTAACCAACAAGTATTCCTTTGTCTACACGAGAGTCAAACTTTCCCATTCTTCCATCTTCTCTTTTGATGTATAATTTGCTTCCAAAAACTCTGAAGTGCTTCACATTTGTTGGTCTTCCTTTCCATAGCTCGTAGATATTTTTGTCAGTGTTGCTTCTGAGCATTACTCTGTTTTGAATGTGAACTGATGTATGCACTACCTATGTCCAAAAAATCTCTGTCAATTTGTAATCCATTATCATTGTTTGGGCCATTTCTTGTGTAATTATCATCCATTATGATAATGTTCCTTTGTCTTTGAACCTCTCTCTAAACCAATATATGAATCCATGCTCCCGTCCACACTGTCCAATACTCTACTTGCACAAATGTCCATAATACTAACCCATTTATCATTATACTATCAAACTATACTTCTGCTAACTGATTTCTCTGAATTTGTCTTCTCAAACTATACAAGTTGCTCGAAGGATGGTTCTTTGGTCTGTCACAGCTATCGCATAGACTCCCCCTATCTAATATTCATATTACTTGGGAGTATCTAATCCGTATGGATCACAACAATTCCTATTCTGATGTGTATTCATCATCATCTTCACTGGTATATTCATTATCTCTCTGAGCTCTGACTTCTTTCTTTCTATCTATGGATTCATATTTCACTACAATGCCTGAAAGTACAATCTCTTGAACTTGTTACTTATTTACTTTCCCTTCATTTCTTTCAGTTATTTTCCAAACCTTTCTGTATATGGCATCTTTCTTTTTCTATGTAGAATTTTCTTCATCTCGTTTTATTGCCAATCTTGTGATCTTTGGTGCCTGGTCTTTGTTCACCCGTTCTTCTTGTTTTCTTATCCATAATTTCTTATATCTGATATTAGTATTCTCTTTCATGGAAGTATCAATCATGTTTCTACAATCACTGGCTATGTGTCCATAGTTATGACATTTGTAACACTCAATGTTACGTGCAACCACATAGGCACTTATTGCTTGAACATTTCTTTTATAATCCCTCCAATCTGCAACCTTATGTCTAAAGTTAGTACAATAAAAGCAATGACCATAAAATAAATTTGCATACCTGGGATTGAATGATATTCTTTGTGGCATAGTCCTTCTGAATTTTTGCCTTGACTGATCATGATCATGATTGAAGATTCTTTGTGGCTTGAACATGGATGGTTCCCTTGAAGATGTATCTTTAATAGTTTTCTTAGATTCTGGTTGACCATGATTCCTTCCTTTGATTACTTCTACATAACTCTTTCTATTTTCTTCATTCTTCTTTTCTAGCAACCTAGAGTGCTTCTCTTCATTCTCTATAACTGATGTGGATTTTTCTGTCTCTTCAATGTTCATGTTGAGCTTGACAATTTTACTTCTCAATGTGACAACTTCTTATTCAAGATTCTCAACCTCTTCTTCTTTCTTCATTAACTGAGACTTCATGACTTCTTCTATTCTTTTCGCTTCTTCAAGATGAATTTTTAATGTGCTTATTTCTTCTTCAAGTCCTTTCTCTTCTTGACCAAACTCTGCCTCAAGCTGGTTTAGATCATTAGTTCTTTCCTTAAGATGATCTGTCAATATCTTCTCTCTCATTTATGCTTCTTCCTTCTGTGCTGCTATGTTGGTTTCCAAACACTGCTTTTGATATTCAAGATTTTCTTCTGGCTTCTTCTAGCTGAGTCATTAAGTTCGTGATGACCTATTGGGATTCTTGAAAAATGTGAACACTTTCTTTTTGTTTCATCAATTCTTTCTTGAGTGAATTGTTTTCTTCTCTTAGTTCATCTAAAGAACTAATCAATTCTTCTTCATAATTGTCTTCCTTTTCAATTATTTTTCCTGTCTCATTTCCTTCATGGAATTCTATTTCAAGATGTCCACATTTATCACAATTAATGCAAAACAACATACCTCTGGTGATTATGTATTCTTCATATTCTGAATCTTCTTGACATGGTGAACATAATTCTTCTTGATTTGTATCCGCATCTTCTTTGAAATTTTTTGAATCTGTGATGGGTGAAGAATATATGTCATGTAACTTATCCCAAAGTTCTTTTGGTGATGAACATTTACCAACCTTTTCTCTTACCATATTAGGTAATTCTTTCCCAGATGAAATCCATTGCTATTTTGTTATTTTTCCTCAATTCCTTCTTGGCTGCAGTCTTTTCCCTTTTTGAACTATCATATCGTGTAACAACTGATAGCCAAATATAATGTCCTTGTGCATGTAAAAATACTTTCATCCTTATGCTCCACATCTCATACTTAAAACCATTCTGACCATTAAACATTGGTACTCCATTCTCAGAATAATCCATGATCTCCTTCCAGTGGTTAAACTGTTTCCTTAAGGAACCAGCTCTAATACCAATTCTTGGATTACTGAGAGGGGGGGTGAATCAGTAATAGAGAAATTTAATCCTTTTTAACCATAAAATCCAAGTGTTATATCAATTAAGCATTATCATCCAATAACTGCAGAGTAAATAATCAATGAAAAAATGAACAATCATACACATACACAGTGCATCAATGTTTTACGTGGAAACCTAAATCTGGAGAAAACCACAAAATGATTTTTCTTATATGTCTTGAAGAATTACATTCATTGGAAGCACCGAATTCCTTTGTTTTCCAGCTGCAACTTGAAGGAAGATCCAACTCCCCAATTCTCTGGCTACAATCAGAATGAGGCTACAACCCCCTATGTTCTCCGACTACAACCGAAAGGTGGCTACAACCACCTGTCCTTGCCCTGTCCAACCTCCCTGAAGTAGAAGTAGAATGATGGAACCACTGTCACACTATCACTGTGAGATATATCGCTGTAAACCTATACCAATAAATTTGAACCATGCATCAACCATGCATCAACCTGTGCTATAAACAAGTGCATTAACCATGCACCAACCTGTACCAAACAACCTGTAATCAACCTGTACCATAAACAAGTGAATCCAACCATGTACCAAGTATGTACCAATCATGTGTCAACTACTCATCAACTATGACTCATCAATATGTACCAACATCATCAACTATACACCTCATGTATGTGCCAACTCATCAACTACTTGTCTCAACCATGTACTCAACATGTGCCTCAACCAAAATCCCTCATCAATTTGATCATCCAAATATGATTTATAGATCTGTAATAGACCTGGTGTATATGATCACATTCCTGCAAACCTTCCTTAACTTTAACAACAAGAGACTATCATTTTCATCAAACTTTTCTTTGGTCTCACATGCCTAGTTTTGGATTAGTCAACAACCCTAACTTGAAGTAATCATAAATTTGTACCTGTAATGTATAAGGATATGAAACTGATACACAATGTTCTTCAATATTTTTTATGCAATTCATCCAGGTTTCACTACTTAGAACCTCTCAGAAAAGGAGTTATAGAAAAATTGGCATACCTTGTTGAATTCTGGCTTATTCTAGAGAGCGACCTTGTAGAGAGTGATCCACACATAATGTTTGTTGAATTGATCTAAAAATATTACACAACATACTAAGGAATTTAAACTAACCAACACATTTGGTTTCACTGAATTTAGATCTGTTATGAAGAATTTATGACGTTTTTACCCAAAACACATGTTTTTGACTAGTTTCAGGACTAGCCACAAACCCTATTTTCCACGTAGTGTAACTCCCAAAATAAAATGACACACAAGCTGGATGTTTTACCACAGATACTTGGATATGTTTTCTCAATGGAATAGCAATTTCACGGTTTGAATCATTATAGAAAAAATGTTATAGAGAAAATGGTGAGATGACCTGTAAATAACATACCTTAGAAAGCCCATCAAAAGAATTTATCCTTCCTTGCATTTCGGCCTTCTTTTCTTCACCTTACCTCAGAAATTCAGCTTAGATATCCTTGATTACCTCAGACACCTATAAATATTAAATATTCTCAAGTGTGTCTTAAATGAGAGAGCCTTGCCTCTTATTTATACTCTCCAAGTAGCTTCCTTAAAAACATCTTCTAGGTCACTTGGCCCCACTTTCCTTATTTTAGGGTTAACCCACTTCTAATTTCTCCATTAAATTTATTATTGAAATAATTTATTTTGTATTCACTTTGAATTATAATACACTCATTACTTCACTTTATTATTTACCTTTTAAAATCTCTTAAACCACTTTGACTACTTTGGCCTTTTGGGACTTCTAGATGACATATGAGGGTCCTCCAACTTCGTAAGTCCATAACTCTCAAACCGTGAGGAGTTATGTGACGTTCCACATACCACCAGAAATAGCATGACATGTACTATCCATATAGAATAGTATTATCAGAAAATATATCATAACTCATATTGTTACCCATCAAAAAATCTTGGGTCCATTACCCAAAACTGGTGTCTCCAACTTCCCATGGCCATAACTCTCTAATCGTGAGGAGTTATGTGACGTTCCACATAACACCAGAAATGGCATGAAAATAAATATCCATCTCATTATTCCACAATTAAGCATGGGTTATATTACTCCGCAAAGCGTGTTCCCATGAGGGATTTCACCATAAGGAGACCACTTTGGATTTCATCCATATTTACTTCTTATCAACCATGAAAAAATAATAATGAGTCATATTTACATCAAAAAATCTTGGGTCCATTACCCAAACCTTTGTGCTACGTGGATTTCTTCAAGGGTTGACATCAATGACAACCAACCTTAATCAACAACCTTAAAACCAAATGAATGCATTCTAATTCTCCCATGATGCACCACACGAGGCTCTAGAGAAGTGAAAAGGAATGAGGCTCATGGATGAAGCCAACTCCTGAGATAATCAATGCTCACACAAGCAAAATTGAATGGTTTCATTAATTACATAATTTTCCAAATGTATTGTTCACATGACTATACAAGCTTGAATTTTTCGACATGTCCTTCCAATTGAATGATCCAAACATCAAATTATGGTATATGTAATACCCCAATATCTCCATTTATAAAAATTTCACCTTCTCCCAATCTAGAACCATACTTTTCCTAATGATCCGCTTCACTATTATGCTCTTTCTTGATGTGGAAAACACTATAATTCTGAAACTCAACAAGAAGGCTGAGGGAGTGAGATATTACCCCTATGAATAGATTGTTCTCGGTGATATTTCTTTTTATAATAGCCTTGATCAAAAGCATAGAGTCACCCAAGATAGTAACTTAATAATTTATTTTTCTTTTGCAAGCTTGATTCCTTGCCAAAGGGAATATTCCTTTTACATGTTGTTAGAAACATTACCTAGACCCCAAGCATAGTGGACAAAATTATTTTCTCTGGTATAAAAAATTACCCCCCTGCACTTGTCGCCCCTCTAAATCCAAGAAGTTATTGGACCTGACCAAGCTGGGTTTTCCCATGCTAATCCAAATATTTTGGGAAAATGTTGATTTGAGATCCTAAGTTGACCACAACATATGGAATCATAAACCATTCAAATTATACGTTGACTTGTGGATCATAATCATAATGGAATATTTCCCATTGAGTCAATCGACACAATGTTTTACATATTCTATGTTCTTCTTTACATTATTTATGAATACTCAATAATTCCAATAGTATGGAGCTTGAGTCTTCTTGTTTCATAAGGCTAAGGAACTCATCGAGGACTGTATCCTTGATTACTTCTTGGTACCTTTTTTGTCGATATTCATGTTGATTTTATTCCTCCACTATATCATCAAACAAATTGACATCTTCTCTCATAACTTGCCTTTCGTTTTGAGGGTTTGGTTGCCAATTAGATTTTCTTATTGGTTTTATTTAAGGTTCTTTATTCAATATTACATTGTCTTGCATTTTGAAGAATGACATAAAATTTCTCTAAATATTTGCTTTAGTTCTTTTTTGGTTGTTGGTGAAATGCATAAACCAGGTTAGGGATCTTTTTATTAGTGCCACATTAAATTGTACCATTTGTTTTGTATCATATTTTTCATCCATGGAATCCCATAATTTTTCACAGATGAATTGATTTCTTCTTGGATATTCATCTCCTTCATAGAGAAGAAGGTGATGGTGTGCGATTTTGATGGTTGTCAAGGGTTTTGACTATGAAGGAAGAGGATTCAGTGGTCTCGACTGCTTCAAATTTTCAACTAGGTTAATCAATTGACTATTTTTATTCACTTCAAATAACATCTCGTTGACTTCATATATATATATTCCTTTGTTTGAAAATCTTGATCTTTATACTTGATCCAGGAATGCTCATAGAGGTAAAGGAGGATCCAAAACATACACAAAGGCCCATAATGGTTTAGAAATGCTGAAAATTAAAACACCTTAAATTCTCTCTAAAGTTCCATCAATGCATAGAGCTCGATGATAGCTTTCAACTGGTGCAAAAATCACCTCAAACGGAGTTCGTATGAAAACATTATGAACAATCAAAGTTTGAGTCAAACTAGGGGAAAAAGTCAAAGGTCAAAGTCAACATGGTCAAAAGGGGTGACATGTATCACCACTGCAAGGGTGACAGATGGCACAATCATGAAATAGACATGTTTTTAAGTGAATAACCATACGTACCTTCAGGTGGACTAATTGTCGGTTGACATGTGGCAGGTTAGACCAATGAGAGGCTACCACGTGGTGACCTCCCATTGGCCATTAATGGTCATGGTTTACCAAAATTATGGAGTCAACAAGGGACCTCCATAAACCTTACCAAAGTATCCATTACCAATGCGCCACACAAGAGTTACTTAACCATAGTGGGTGCAATTTTTATTTGAACTTACATATTGTAATAGGCGGTCGTAAAAGGGTCAAACCATAGTTCTATGGTGTATATCATATAACTATGACCACCCTATGTTCCACGGGGAGTTGAAACCATATGATATATATATATATATATATGTGTGTGTGTGTGTGTGTGTGTGGTTTTATAACCATATACCAACAAAAACAATGAATAGACCAATGGTCGGTGGGGCTCGAACCCCCGAACCACCACATATATGTGCCAACACTTAACCAATCCGCTACAAGTGAGAGTTTGTTAGGGACCCACCTAAAAAATAATTAAGGTTGACCATGGATTGAGGATGGTGGTTAAAGGGCTCACACCTTTATTTAATGGGAACATGGATGCAGAATTGTACAAACATAAAGACTCATAATAATTGCAGAGTTATGTCTCGAAGTGAATGCCAAAGGAAATAGGACTTTGAGGTTACACTGTAAAGCATGCTGAGAGGTCCCTTGATGGAATTTTAATAAATTCATACTCATTTTTCATGATTTTCCACAAGGAATCCAATGGTACTCTATGATTTTGAGTTTGAGCAATGCAGGAAAAAGTGATTGTAAAACAAAAGCATTTGAGCATTAATAAAGAGTCCTCGATTGGAAGCGGACCTAGAGACATAGCCCAATTTGGGTGAACTTTGTTATCAAACTTGTGTAGGTGATATTATCATTTTTTTTCATTTTGTGCTCAGTTATTTGTAAGTCTTTTATCATTAAAGTGTATCTGGTTAGATAAATATTTCACGTGTAAATTGCAAACAATCAAGATATCATTATTATTTCGAACATCAAGTAGATGTTATTATGCATTAAAAACTAATAAGAATCTAAGGATTTTTCAGATCAAGTTGGTATTAGAGTAGGTTTTAAAGGTGTTTTCAAGTGAATTCTTACAATAATAGGTTTGAAGGGTTCTTGCAAGTTTTAAGTCTGAAATTGAAAGAAGACTTTGTGAGCATAAGATGGCTTCCTAAGGAAAGGAAAGGGGATATCCTCCCATGAGTCTAGAAGAAATTATAGATACACTTCGGTAAATGAGAGAGATAATAGATAATTTGCAACGAAGAATTCAAAATCCCATAAGTGGAGAATATTTAGTAAAAGGAGAAGGAGGAGGTGAAGGTGAAGGTGGTGGAACTTTAGAGCCCCCTTCACCATCCTCTTCATTATCTTCTTTTGAAGAAAATGAATAGTCTTCTCATTGAAAGAAGTCCTCAAATAATCCTGATCATAATATGTATTTATTAAATTTGGATGTCAAGTTCAAATTTCCGACCTTTGATGGATAATTGAATGTTGATAAATTGGACAAATGGATCAAACAAATAGAGGTATATTGTAGGGTTCAAAAGATTGTGGGCGAGGCTAAAAATATATAGTTAGCTACTCTTCAACTAAGTGGATCTGCCTTAATATAGTGGGAGAGTAAGATGCAAGTTGATCTTGTTCAAAAGGGTAAAGTAATATCTTCCTAGGATAAGTTTGATAAGCCTATAAGAAAACAATTCTATCCCCTGGCACATACAAAAGAAACAATGATAGAATGACAACATCTACGACAAGGTAAAGGCCAAAATATTCAGGCATATACATAGGAATTCAAAAATAAGTAATTATCATTAGGGCATTTTTTGTATACCCATGAAACTCTTCTGAAGTATATTGGTGGTATGCACTCATATCTTTGTCATACTATTTTAATGTTTAAACCTACTAACATTGATAAGGTGTCTATACAAGATACACATCTAGAGGCTAGTAAGGGTAAGCATGCGAGCGAAGATAAGAATCCATTCAAGTTTGAAAAGAAATCGAAAGGTAAATGGAAGGGAAATAAATCAGCTACAATGAAGCAAGCCGAGGGAAGACCTACATGTTCCCATTGTAAGAAAAAGGGACATGAGGAATCACAATGTTGGAAGCTGCATCCAGAATTACGATCGAAGAAGTTTAAGTATAAAGGAAAGCATAAGATTGTTGCATAAGCTCATTAGGATATAGGCTTAGTTTCCGGGGATGAATCTAAGATAATGAAAATAGGAAGCAAAGGTATAACAACTATCCATTCTAATTCTGCAGTTCAATTCGCTGAATTGGAAAGTGATACTGACCAAAAGAAGAGAAGCACGATTTTTCATGTCAGATTTATAGTCAAGTATACAAAGGTGGATACTTTATTTGACAATGGATCTCAAGTTAACTTAAAATCTGAAGCAATTGTTAAGAATTTGGATTTGAATACAACACCTCATAAAAATCCTTATCCATTAGGATGGGTACGTGAAGATGCTAAGTTGCAGGTAATGAAACAATGTAAGATCAGATTTGCAATTACAACTAAGTTCTTTGACTAGGTTGAGTTAGATGTTGTGTGTCTTGACATTTTCAACATTGTCTTGGGTAGTCCATATCTATTTTAGAAGAAGGTTGTATTCTATCGCGAAGAGAATCAATATCATCTTTTCAAGAATGAGGTTGAGTATATTGTTAGATATCATCGTATGAAAACTTATGTCTGTTTAGTGAGCACAGGTAAAATAAAGAGACTCGTGAGAACAAGTAAATATTTTATTCTCATGATAGTGAAATATAAAGAAGAATATATAACATATGATTTATCAGGTTGTGATCTAGATCATAAGTAGGATTTGATCAACATCATATCCGATTATGATGAGTTGTTTCAGGAACCTACAGGGTTTCCTCCTAAGAGGGAGGTTGAACATGATATATGTTTGTACCGGGATGCTCCTCTTCCAAATATTGGAATGTATAGGTCATCAGTAATTGAGAATGCATAAATTAAGAAGTAAGTTTAGAAGTTGCTCGATAAAAGAATCATAATACCAAGATCCTCTTTGTGTGGTTCTCATGTTGTATTAGTTCTGAAGAAAGATGGAATGTGGAGGATGTGTATTGATTTTCAATCCCTAAACAAGATTATGGTAAAGAATCGTTATCCTCTTCCTAGAATTGATGACTTATTGGATAGATTAAATAATGTTGTTTATTTCACTAAGTTGGATTTGAGAAGTGGATACCATCAGATCAGATTTGTAGAAGGTAACATATGGAAAACTTCCTTCAAGACCAAGCAAGGATTGTTTGAATGGCTAGTTATGCCATTTGGGTTATGCAATGCACCAACAATGTTTATGAGGGTAATGAATGATGTGTTCAAACCCTACATAGATGATTTTGTTATCGTATATTTAGATGATATATTGATATTTAGTTGAAGATGGAAAGATCATATAAATCATGTCAAGAAAGTATTTGAAGTCTTGAATAATGAGAAGTTGTATATCAAGTTATCTAAATGTGAATTTTGCAAATATTCTTTGGTATATCTGGGATACATTGTAGGGAATGGTCAGCTAAAGACAAGCCTTGCAAAAGTAGAATTCATTTTGAAATGGCCCAAGCCAACTACTACCACAAAAGTCAGGAGATGCTCAGGAGAAGTACAGTACTGGAGGAAATTCATTGCTAATTTCTCATACATAGAAGCTCCTCTACATGCTTAACAAGTGTAAAATAAGTCTTTCAATGGGGAGGAAAGAAACAAAAATCCTTCGATACATTGAAGGAAAAGATAAGGACCACACTAGTATTGGCTCTGCCATATTTATAGCAACCATTTGAGATTCAAACTGATGCAAACGAATATGCCATGGGCACAGTATTAATGCAATGAGGTAAACCTATATGTTATCATTTTAAGAATTTGAATCAATATGTGATTAAATATCCAACATATGACAAGGAAATGTATGTGTTGGTACAAAGTGTGAAGAAATAGAAGCATTACTTAATGGAAAATGAGACAATTATTCATACAAATAATCAACTATTATAGCATTTGCAATCACCGACCAAGCTACAACAGTCACGACATTTCAGGGGGATGGTTTTTTTATAGTAGTTTCATTTGGTAATCAAGTACAAGAAAGGTATTCATAACAAGGTTTCATATATGTTATCAAGACTAGTGATTAATGCATCGACAATACTAAGGTATAATCCTCTAGATCATGAAATTTATATGAAACAATATGCTAAGGATGATGATTATAAATATGAATATGTTGCATTAACTCATGGAAATCAATAGTCATATTATTATATGCATGGAAATTTGTTATATCATCTTGGAAATATTTTTATACCAAGAGATGAAAGAATAAGTATAATAAGAGAAACTCATACATCTCTCATTTCTGGTCATTTTGGGGTTGGTGAGACACTTACATAGTCACAAAGTTATTGTTATTGGCCTCGAATGAATGAGACAGATTCCAAGTATATCATAGGGTGTGTTATGTGTGCTACAAGTAAGCCTAACAACATAATGCTGGGGTTATATACACCACTTCCAATACCTTCTCAGTCATGGGAAAGTATCTCCATGGATTTTGTAGGAGGTTTGTTGACATTCAGGGAAGGTCATGATTATCTATATGTTGTTGTGGATAGGTTCAACAAAATGTGTATCTTGATGCCATGAAATAAACAAGTAACGTATGAACAGACAACACATATATTATTTTCTAATGTTTGGGTTCATTTTGGACTTCCTACATATATTATATCAGATTGAGACTCTTGCTTTTTGGGAAATTTTTGGTCTAATTTATGGGATCTCACAGACACTAAGTTGAAGAAGAGAAGGATTTTTCATCTTCAGATAGATGGATAGACATAGGTGGTAAACATAAAAATGGTAAATCTACTACGAGGATAATGCAATAAGCATCCTAAGTTATGGGATGAATAATTACCTTATGTACAACATGCCTATAATCATGCCATGCATTCTTCTACTCAAAAAAATCCTTTTGTAGTATGTTTGGGGTACTTTCCTAAGTCACCTATGGAATATGTTTTTAGAGAATCAAGTAAAGAAGATGGACATGATGATACAGATAAAGATAAAAGGTTCATTCAAAAGATTCAGTAGGTACATCAAACAATACATGAACAATTGGAGAAAAGTCAAGCCAAATATAAGGTAAGGGATGACAAATATCGGGTTAATCATTAATTTGAAGTCGATGATCAAATATGGTTACATATCAACAAGGATAGAATGGAAGGTGAAGGTAAAAAACTAAGGCCAATTCGATATGGTCCATTCAACATCTTAGAGAAGATTGGTACTAATTCCTTTCGTTTAGATCTACCAACCTACATGCAAATGTATTCAGTGGTAAATGGTAAATGTTGAGAATTTGAAGCTTTATGAGCCTCCTATGATTATGGATGAAGATAAAAGTATTCAGGTTCCAAAAATTGATGATTTTTCTCCAAAATATCTAGATGCGCTACATGAAGATGTTATTCTCGATAGAAGAATCATGACTTTACAACGAGGTGATGTGGAATATATTCGAGTTGGTATTAAAGGGATAAAACAAAGTAAATAAAACTGAATGGATATCATAAGGGTGAGGGAACTCTACCCTCACCTAGTTGATGAGTAATAAAAAATTTTGGTGGTCCAAATGGATTCCAATGGGGAGGAACGATCCAGGAGGATCTAGGAATTCTCACAGAGGTCCAAGAGGATCCATAACATCCACATAGGTTCAGAATGGTTTAGAAATGCTCAAAATTAATTCATCCCAAATGCTCCCTAAAATTCCATCAATGCATAGAGTTCAATGATAGATTTTTGATGGTGCAAAAATTGCCTCAAACGAAATTTGTATGCAAAAGTTATGATGAGTCAAAGTTCAAGTCAAATCAGGGGAAAAAATCAAAGGTCAAAGTCAATAGGGTCAAAAGGGGTGACATGTATCACTACTGCAAGGGTGACATGTGGCACAAACGTGAAGTATACATCTTGGAAAGTGACTCAACATATGTACCTCCAGTTGGACTAATCATTGGTTGACATGTGGTAGGGTTAGAACAATGATAGGCCGCCATGTGGTGACATCCCATTGGCTAGTAATGGACATGGTTTACAAAAATTATGGATTCAATAGGGATCGAAACCGAGACCTCCATAAACCTTACCAAAGTCTCCTCTATCAATGCGCCACATGAGAGTTACTTAATCATAGTGGGAGTCATTTTATTTGAACTTACATATTGTAATAGGTGGAGGTAAGAGGGTCAAGGGATTATGCCCTTGACCCATAATTATATGGTGTATATCATATAAATGTGACCACTGTATGTTCCACGGGGATTTCAAACCACATGCCATATATATATGTAATATATGGTTTTATAACCATATAACAACAAAAACAACGAATAAGTCAGTGGTCGGTGGGGCTCGAACCCTCAACCCACCACATATAAGCACCAACACTTAACCAATTCTGCTACAAGTGTGAGTTTGTTAGGGAACCACCTAAAAAATAATTAAGTTCAACCTTGGATTATAGATGGTGGTTAAGGGGTCTGCACCGTATTTAATGAGCATGTGGATCAAGAATTGTATAGACAGATAGACTTATAATAATTGCAGATTTATGTCTCAAAGTGAATTCCAAGGGAAATAGGACTTTGATGCTACATTGCAAAGTGTGTTGAGAGGTCCCTTGATGGAATTTTAAGAAATTTATACTCATTTTTCACGATTTTTTCGCAAGGAATCCAATGGTACACTCTGTTTTTTAGTTTGAGAAATGCATAAAAAGATCATTGTAAAACACAAGCATTTGAGCATTAATAAAGGCATCTCTATTGGAAGTAGACCTGGAGATGTATCCCAAATTAGGTGAACTCCATTACCAAACTTGTGTATGTGATATTATCATTGTTGTTCATTTTGTGCTCAGTTATTTGTAAGTATTTTATCATTAAAGTGTATTTGGTTAGATAAGTATTTCACATGTAAATTTCAAACAATCAAGCGATGATTATTATTTCGAATATCAAGTAGATGTCATTAAAAAATAATAAGCATATTAGTATTTTTTGGATCAAGTTGGTATCAGAGTAGGTTTGAAAAGTGTTTGCAAGTAAATGCTTACAAGAGACAAACTCAAACTTGGTAAAGGAGAGCTTGCAAGTTTTAATTATGAAATTGAATGAAGACTTCATAAGCATAAGATGGATTATGAAGGAAAGGAAGGATAATATCCTCCCATGAGTCCATAATAAATGATGGATACACTTTTTTCGATGAGAGAGATAATAGATGATTTGCAATGAAGAATTCAAAATACTGCAAGTGTAGAATCTTCAGTAAAAGGAGAAGGAGGAGGTGAAGGTGGTGGACCTTTAGAGCCCCCTTTACCATCCTCATCATCATTTTCTTATGAAGCAAGTGAACATTCTTCTTGTTGAAAGAAGTCCTCTAAGGAGTCTGATCATAATATTCCTTTATTAAATTTGGATGTCAAGTTTGGATTTTCGACCTATGATGGCGAATTGAATGCCAAGAAATTGGACAACTGGATCAAGAAAATAGAGGTATATTGCAGGGTTCAAAAGATCATGGACGAGACTGCAAAGATATAGTTAGATTCTCTTCAACTGAGTGGAATTTTCGTAATATGGTGGGAGAGTAAGATGCAAGTTGATCTTTTTCAAAAGGGTAAAGTAATCTCTTCATGGGATACGTTTACTAAGGCTATAAGAAAAACTTTCTATCCACTATCACATATGCAAACGAAAATGATAGATTGGAAGCATCTAAGATAGGGTAAAGGATAGAATATTTAGGCATATACACATGAACTCAAAAAGAAGGCATTATCATTAGGGATTTCGTTGTATACCCATGAAAATATTCCAACGTATATTGGTGGCATGCACTCATACCTTCGTCATACTATTTTAATGTTTAACCCTACTAACATTGATAAGGCATTTGTACAAGCTATGCATATAGAGGCTAGTGAGGGTAAGAATTCGAGTGAATATAAGAATCCATTCAAGTTTGAAAAGAAAACGAAAGGTAAATGGAAGAGTAAGAAATAAACTATAGTGAAGAACGTTGAGGGAAGACCTACATGTTTCCATTGTAATAAAAAGGGACATGCATAATCATAGTGTTGGATGTTGCATATAGAATTATGATTGAAGACGTTTAAGGATAAAGGGAAGCATAAAACTGTTGCATCAGCTCATTAGGATCTAGAGTCAAATTTTGGGGATGAATCCAAGATCACAACAATGGGAAGCAAAGGTATATCAACTATCCATTCTAATTATTTAGTTGAATCTGATAAAATGGAAAGTGATACTAACCAAAAGAAGAGAAGTGATATTTTTCATGTCAGATTTATAGTCAATCATAGAAAGGTGGATTCTTTATTTGACAGTGGATCTCAAGTTAACTTAATATATGAAGCAATTGTTAAGAATCTAGGTTTGAAGACAATACCTTATAAAAATCCTTATCCATTAGGATGGGTATGTGAGGATGCTAAGTTGTAGGTAACGAAAGAGTGTAAGATCATATTTGCAATTACAAATAAGTTCTTTGACAAGGTTGAGTTAGATGTTGTGCCTCTTAAAATTTGTGACATTATCTGGGGTAGTCCATATCTATTTGAAATGAAGGTTCTATTCTATCGCGAAGAGAATAAATATCATCTTTTCAAGATCAAGGTTGAGTATATTTTCAGATATCATCGTATCAAAACTAATGTTTCTTTAGTGATCACAGGGAAAATGAAGAGACTCGTGAGCATAAGTAAATCTTTTTTTCTCGTGATAGTGAAACAGAAAGAAGAAAATATAATAGATGCTTTATCAGGTTGTGATCTAGATCATAAGTTGGAGTTGATAAAAATCATATCTAATTATGATGAGTTGGTTTAGGAACCTACAGATTTGCCTCCTAAGAGGGAAGTTGAACATGAAATATATTTGCAGTAGGATCGTCCTCATTCTAATATTGGAATGTATAGGTCATCAGTAATCGAGAATGCATAAATTAAGAATCAAGTTCAGGAGTTGCTTGATAAAGGAATAATCAAAACAAGCTCCTCTCTGTGTGGTTATCCTATTGTATTAGTTCCAAAGAAATATTTCATGTGGAGGATGTGTACTGATTTTTGAGCCTTGGACAAGATTATGGTAAAGAATTGTTATCCTCTTCCTGAAATTGATGACTTATTGGATAAATTCAAGAATGTTGTTTATTTCACTAAGTTGTATTTGAGATGTGGATACCATCATATCAAAATTGTAGAAAGTGATATATGGAAAATTGCTTTCAAGACCAAGCAAGGATTGTTCGAATGGCTAGTTATGCCATTTGGTTATGTAATGCACCATCAACGTTTATGAGGGTAATGAATGATGTGTTCAGACCCTACATAGATGATTTTGTTATCGTATATTTAAATGATATATTGATGTTTAGTCGAATATGGGAATACAATATAAATAATGTCAAGACAGTCTTTGAAGTCTTAAAGAATGAGAAGTTGTATATCAAGTTATCTAAATGTGAATTTGGAAAAACTTCCATGGTATATTTGGGATACATTGTAGGGAATGGTCAACTAAAGATAGACCCTGCAAAAGTAGAAATCATTATGAAATGGCCCAAGCCAACTACTGCCACATAAGTTGATATCTACTTAGGAGAATTATGGTACCAAAGAAAATGCATTGCTAATTTCTCATACATAGTAGCTCCTTTACATGCATTAACAAGTGTAAAACAAGTATTTCAATAGGGAGGCAAGAAGAAAAAATCCTTTGAGACATTGAAGGAAAAGATAAGCACTACACCAGTATTGGTTATGCCAGATTTACAACAACCATTTGAGATTCAAACTGATGCAAATGGATATGCCATGGGTGAAGTCTTAATGCAATGAGGTAAACCTATATGTTATGATTTTGATACTTTCACTCAAGTTATGATTAACTATCCAACATATGATAAGGAATTGTATGCGTTGGTACAAAGTGTGAATAAATGGAAGCATTACTTAATGGGAAAGGAGAAAATTATTCATACAGATCATCATCCATTACAATATTTTCAATCACAGACCAAGTTGCAATAGTCACGATATTTCAGGTGGATGGGTTTCTGATCCGGAAGGATCTAGGGAACATCACAAAAGTTTCATAAGTGTCTTAAGAGGCTCAGAATGGCCTCGACAAATGAGAAAGGGAAAAAATTCAAAGTCCTCAAAGCTTAGAAAAACCAACATCATCGGGAAGAGAACATCACAAGATTTCCAATGATGTAAACAGTTCGTTGAATGAAGTTACGTATCGAAAGATATTCACACTCAAATTTTTGGTCAATGTTGGCCCTTGGCCAAGTTTTGGGAGATCCTTGGTCAAGTTTGACCTATTTTTTGACTTTGACAGCCTGTCGAAGGTGGAGCGCAAGACGAAGCAGAGATCACTAGATATCGACCCCTTTTTGTGTCATTTTTAGGATTTGGGATTATGTAACGGGTATGGGGATGTTGGCCCATGGGTTTACCCATGTTTAGGCCTATTTTGTAAAGTTTAAATAGATGTCTAGGCAATGTAAGGAGAGGGGCATAGGCACATAGGAATATCTGTGTCATAGTTGGCTAAGTGATAGTGATTGATCTATGTGATCAAAGGATTGTAAGTGCTCTGTGCATACTATGTGAAGCTTGCAGAGCTGAGTGAAGTGACTATAGAAGGCTTAGTGATGTATCCTAGCTTGGGGAAGGCGGATCTAGTAAGGTGTGGACAGATCTCCTGTCCTATGCGGATTAGGGTTTTGAGGCTCTGTGCATGTAACTGATTAACAAAATATAATAGAAGAGAAGAAGAGTTGGTGGACGTAGCCCTAGGGTGGGGGTGAACCACGTACATGTTGTGTTGCTATGCTTTGTGCGATGTGTTGATATGTTTATGTATTTACTTGCTAAGTGCTTTGATATAGATAGATAGATCTGTTAATTCTTTGTGCTAATGATGTATATGGATGTTAGATCTGAACTATGTGAATTTTCTTAGTTCTTGAATATGCTAGATCTAATCTACCTCTCTTTGATAAGTGCTTAGATACATCAGATATGAATAAATGATGCGATGCTCTGTTTATTTGTAGAGTAGATAATGGTCAAATATTGATGAACTGTCGGTGCTAAGTGCTCTGTTAAGTATTAGAATCACAGATCTGTGTTCTAGCAAAGGTTCTAGACACCTGAGTCATGCAACCACCCCTGCCTCTACCTCGGGTGAGACTTCATCTGCTTCGCAGGTGTTGTCGAAAGGGCCGGTACTTATGGTTTTGTTGGTACATTATTGTAGTGTTGAACCCTAGGTCTGCTCCTGTGCCAACAAATGGTTTCATTACCCGGACTGTTACACATTATTTTGGTCACTCTGGTGATGTCTCTACAAGTGATGTATTCAGGCTCCCACAAGGACTTTTTGCTTGAGAAAAGTGACTGTTGTCTTCTTCCAAAAAACACATTTTTAAGATGAGTTCACAGGCTGCCTATGTTATAGGGTGTGAAAATCCTTCATTCTCGTAGGCAATCCATACTTAGGATGCAAATTGTTCATAGTTTGCTCTATAGGTAGGGTGCGAACCTGTTTCAAAGCTTGGAAAAGAGAAGAGGTCACGAAGGTTCTATAAGAGAATATTCTAGAAAATGAGTTGGCATTTGCATGGTTGGCATCCTACTGACTTATCAGATTTAGTGGGATCATCCTCATCCATTTAACCATCTCTCCTTCTCCTATATATTGAAAGGTTTCTCATGGAAAAGGTTAAGCAAGATTGAATGAAGAATTGGTGAAATAATTGTGTGAAGGAATCTGCTTGGATAGAAGCTTGAACACTCTATTTGGTCTATCAAGTTGTATTGGATCTTCTTCATGCAAATGTAGAGCAAGTGTGTGTGTTGGAACCAAGGGTCACTGAAAGGAAGCTTGCGAAATCAAGGCGATCCGGTTGTATCTTCTACTTTCATTTAATATAATACAACGGCATGTCCCTTTCCCATAAAATCGTTTTTATTTTATTGCATAACTCCTTGATCATATGCATAGGTTGACATTGAATATACTTTGCTATCTTCACTTTGGTTGGTTTGTGTTGCCTTGGACCTGATTTCAAAAGAGCACCAGAGAGAAGTGGGAACAACAGAGACCTAAGGAAGTGATATAAAGGTATGTCACTCATTCCTTCTTAGTAGTATATTCAATGAATGCAACTTAGAGAAAGAGTCATGTCGTTTCCTATTTTGTTCTAGATGCAGGTGGATCTAGGGAGATCTGTTAGTGTCCGCACCTACTGATTTATCTGATAACAAAATTGGTAACTCCACTGGGGATACAACCCATTTTGGTGGTTTTTACCTGGCCATTTTCTCTTGACCTACCCTTTTTCATTCCTAATCAATATCTGAGTCTTGAGGAGATCCTTACAGACTCCATGGATCCAGAAGTTCCCTCAAAAGTTTTGTCATTTTTCCAAAATTTTCTTGATTACAAACCTTCTCGCACTGCACCTTTCTATAGCCTGCGAGAATCACTGAAGTTCGCGCCCTAGTGTTCAGTTCAGTGCGAACTTCTCACAACCTACCTGTGTCTAGCCTGTGAGAATCCTTAATTCACGCATTGTACCCCACTCCCAAACTGCAAACTCACTTGTAAAATTTTTGGATAAAGTCTTTGGTATCTCCAGATGCCCAGATTTGTTTGTGTGTCTGGAAAGAACTTCTCTGGCTAGTGATTGAATGTTTCTTGACTTCAAATCTCGTGAATGATTAGTTTTCGGAAATTGAAATCTCTCCTTGATCATTTTTTCTCAATTTTTACTTCTAGACCTTTTCTTAACAAGGGTATAATCTCTGATTCTGAAATCCGAGTGCTTGTTTGGTCGGGAGTCTTTGATTGGATTAAAAGTTGAGATTAATTATCCTTTTCGATTGCTTATTACTTGGAAAATTTTTACCCATGTGCACTTGAAGAGACTGGTCTTGTCAGTTTGTTAGTTTTATTTTCATTGAAAGATTGATTTGGGTGTTTGTTGTGTATTTCTTTTTTGTTGGTTGCTTACTTTTTCTTAGTCCCATTCCCATTGCTTGGTTTCTACTAAAAAATTAAAGATATTTTCTTTTTTTAAGCAACCTTTTATTCGAAAAATATGGGCATTCAAGTATTGAAAGAGAACAAATAGGGAATTTGCATTGTTCATGATTGTTTGATATTACATTTCAAAGAAGATCATACATCATAGTTCACATTGTTCCAGAAAACTCCTCTTTCCCTCCTGTAAATAGGATTCATCGAACAAAATTTGTATCACTCATCCCTATTTACGCATTGTTGGGTCAGAGTCTCACACAACATTGGTTTCATTTCCGTCTCTTTTTTGCGTGACAACAACCTTTAATAATATTGCGCAACTTTAAAATTAAACTAGTAACTTTTTCTAGGGCTCTTTTACACCAACATTAGCTTAGGCTAGAGCTTTGGAATAGGCAGTGAGACACATGCTCCAAAGAAAAAAATGCACAGTAGTATCTTGTGACAAGGAGTGTCAAATTCCATTTGTAGCATTTTGTCCTGGGAAGCCCTTCTCACACAAGGGTCAAACCTGAGGTCGCATTGATATTGAAAGAGTTACTCACCCTGCTTTGTTGATATCGGTGTAGAGATTGCACGTATTACGAGGGTCACTTGAAGGTATACCCACAATGATGAGTGGAAGCCTTTCAAGTTTATTTTGGGCTAGATACCTTGCCCTTGTGTGTGGATCGGACTGTCGACTATTCCCCTAGGTATCATAGTTGTTTGTGGTAACCTTAGTAGCCTATATTCTTAGGGTCTTACACAAGGTGACTGTGAAGGGGTAAGTATTCACGGTACCTAGAATCGACGTTGGACAAACTCACTCAGGCTCCTTGGAGGGTATACCCATGATTTTGTGTGGGAGCTTGCACCAGGGTGTAATTCTGTTAAGTAGGTCGTCAACGTAACTTTTCCACCCTGGCCTAGCCCCTTCTTGTCTCGTCGTCACGATGTTGGATTTCATCA
Organism: Picea engelmannii; assembly: GCA_009831015.1. Lineage (NCBI taxonomy): Eukaryota > Viridiplantae > Streptophyta > Pinopsida > Pinales > Pinaceae > Picea > Picea engelmannii. The sequence goes on along the minus strand of ML778114.1, from coordinate 82,072 downwards.
CCAACTAGTGACCTCGGAATTAGAAGGTCTTGTTTTCTTGGTTTTGCTTCCTAGATTTTATTAGCGCATTCTGTTTGTTTACCCAAGTTGGCCATAGAATTTCTTTCGTAAAATTCTAACTCAATCACAATTGACCCTCCACGTCATTCACGTAGAATGCAAGGCCTACCCCCAGAAATCTTGAAGGTTCTCAACCCTTGCCTACCAACTCACCGGAGGGCTCTCCTCAACAGAGTGAATTCCAAGACATTGCCACTCCACAAGTGGAAAGAACTAACTCTTTAGAATGGTTCTGAATTACTAATTCTCGAGAGGACTTCCGACTTCCTCCCAACTCCGAGAGATGTATTGTTCGAGTGAATTCTTTTGGAGATATAGTTGTTCAGTCTTATGGATTACCAATTGGACCTTTCATAGGACCTGAGGGTTAAGATCCTTTTTGGACTATTGGCATTTTTAGATGGGATCTCTTTGGCTCAGGAGCAGGAATTGATATCACAGTCACACCTGAGCTGCCTGAAACATCTGATCCAGATGCAATACCTTTTACTACTACCTATTATTTTCCTGGTACAGACGCTTCGCCAACTAACCACATCTTGACTATCCCTTTATAAATGGTCCATTACACAATGGTCCCAGATAATACGAGTCCTCACACTGGGATTACAACAGCTAGCTAAGCCCCCATTTTCACACCACTTTTGCCCAGATTCACCCCAACACTTTCGCCCAGATATCATGCGTTAAATGATTCTATTCCGTCTCCTACACAAATCTCATCCGGGACTCCTGGTGTTTCCACTCCTTCTGGGCACCATCTCGTTCCCAATTTCATTTCAACACTTCCTCGACCCCCTTTCAGAGGACCTCTTCCATCCTCTATCAGAGGCATCGAACCTAGTGGCACCATCCTGTCTTTCACACCTAATTACCAAATTCCTATAGGTGGACAATTTTACCAAGGAGGCCAAAATCAATCCCCTTTTAAAGGACAAATCCCAATTGGGATGCAACCCCCACCGACCCCACCCTATGGACAAAAAACACCTCCATCCTTGGCCTAGTATTGGAATTATCTTATTCAACATAATCCTCCCTCGACTGGGGGGCAATAGCCTCAAGCTAGCTCCTTCATACCCCCTAGTACAGGCCAACCATATCCAGGCACATCCAATCCTATTTGGGGCTTGAACTCTCAACCCCATGCCCCTGTTCAAGGGTACAACCCTATGAATTACTTGCCTCCACACCAACAACCAAATCTTCCCATATATTTGCATTATATGCAAACCGCTTATGGTCCCACTGGTCTACTGATGGGACTCCCTCCCCAAAGTCACCAGTACCCACATGTGAATAGACAGTTACCCTTCTTATCTACCTTGGACCTCCCTAATTTTTCTAGGATTTTAAATGATCTGATCCGTCACTCTCTTCAATGGTCCGCCATACCGGCCAAACTACCATCCGACATCCCTAAATTCGATGGTAAACCGGGAGAGGACCCGAACAATCATGTAATGAATTTTCACCTTTGGTGCTCATCCAACTCCTTGATGGATGACTCTATTATTTTATGCCTTTTTCAGCGAACCCTCATAGGTTCCGCCGTGAAGTGGTATATAGAATTACCACGAGGCTTCTTCACCGACTTCAACACCCTCACTATGGCTTTCGTCACCCACTACCAGTTACCGATCCACTACGAAACGAGAACCAAAATTTTGAGTTCTTTCAAACAAACCAAAGCCACTCATATCTCTGATCACATTCATGAGTGGTGACGGAGACAACGTCTCATCAAACTCAAACTTCCCGATCAGTTGTTGGTAGAGTGGTTCACAAAATAATTCATCAACAACATCACTCGTGACATCGCCATGGGTGGAGTTGTCACAGAAGAATAGGCAATCATATGTGCTCAATACCTTGACCTCATTTACTCACAAACAAGTACTCTTTATGACTTACTCCCTGACACACCTCATCCTTCTACTTCTGCTACTTCAACTACTCCTGTTGCTTCTCATGCAGCTGATAGAGTGATTGGCACTTTCCATGCCCAACCTCATTCCATCCAAACCTCTAGAAACAACCTGAAATCCATTTCTTATAATGTTCAAAATGCTCCATCTCCTACCCCTCCCACCGGCAATACTTCTGAGGTAAACTCTGTTCAATCTACCCCCGTTGGAAAAAATAAATCCAAAAAAGGAAACAGTAAGAACAAGGAGGATAAAAATGATCTGCAATCTGAGAAAACCAAAACACCACCTGTTGATGATAAGGATAAGCGCAAACCCCGATACCCTTGTCTTATTTGTGGTTATGATCACTACACTAAGGATTGTCCACGACGAACCGAGGTTACGAAGTTACTTCAAGGGACCCCAAAACCCCCCACTCTAGCTGTGTTGTCACAACCCTTCCCTTCTCAACAACAAGCCCAATTGGTCATTCATGACCAACCTTCCCCCTCCAATACATCCTATGTCTTAATGTGTATAGGTGATTCAAAGAAGAATGACATCACACTTACCACTCGAGCCAAAGATTATCCTTCCTCCAAAGAGAAGGTTGATGCAATACCTCCTTCGTTGGTCCAACCATCTCCCATGACTCCACCTACCAACGATCATCTTCATATCAAACGACCGAGCCTAGATATAGTTCTTTGCCCTCCCCCAAAGTGTGTTGTTCGAAAATCTGCTTTCAATCCTCATGCACATGCTGCCCAAAAATACATTATTGTCAAAGATCTGTCCCAAGCACCATCCACGATGTCAGCCCTCGAAGTCCTTCAGAGTTTTCCTATACAACAGAAGGCACTGTTGAAATATATTGGTGGAATAGACCCTACGGATAAAAATTTAATAATTTTTTACTTGGAAGATCACATTCCAAGGTTACCCCCTCAACTTGCATTCCAAATACAAGTTATTGTCTCCGATTTTTTTTTTTGTAGAACAATTATTGATGAGGGTGCCTCGACATGTGTCATGCCTATTACCTGCTGGAAAACCATCGACTCTCCTCCTTTGACTGAATCCCACAACATGCTCAAAGCCTTCAATGGCTCTGGTTTTAAGCGTTATGGTGTCCTCCCTTCATTGCCTATTACGTTAGAAGGAAAAATGGTCAATGTTGAAGTGGAGGTCTTTGACACTCCTATCGATTACAACATTCTACTTGGTCGTAGCTGGATCGATTCCATGCGTGTACTTGTGTCCACCCTTTTCCATGTCGTACGTTTCCCACATCAAGGAAAAGTAGTTACCATAGACCAAATGGCCTTTTTTCACTCTGATGCACGTACCAACAACGTACCTTTCATTGCAAAACCCCCGCCTCGATATGAGAACGTCGGTGTGGGTCTTCTTAAATATTCCTCTTTGATGGGTACTTTCCCCATTCCACCACCCGATGTTCCACATCCGTTTGTTGCCTCGATCAACATGATCTCCACCTCTATTCATAGAACCCCTGCGTCTTATGACCCGTGGATGGTACCCAAACCCGACAATCATCTTCATTATGGCAATGAAATTCCTTTGAGTCTGGTCGAATCCACTTATCAAGCCATTCAATTGGCAACCCCTTCTACCCCCTCTCTTGGTGCTTTATTTCTGGATCCATTCTGCGTCATTTTTCCTACAAACGAGATGATTATGTCTATTATGTCCATGGAAGATACCCTTTGGGATGATGGACATGATCGTTTCATCCTCTCCCTGGAACAACACACCATTGAGGGTTATCAACGACTCTTGACCCCGTCAACCATTGTCATCATTTCTACCATTCCCGAGTCTACACACGATATGTTCTATGAAGGGAACTTAAGTAATATCTCACCCACTGTTATAGGATAAGTCCGTGAGTGCGGACACAAACCGACCTCCCTAGATCCACCTGGTATCTAGAACAAAACAGGACAGAATAATACACTTTCCCTAGATCTAGCCTATTGAATGAACTAAGAGATAAGGGTTATGAACATACCTTATGGTCGCTTTCCTTATGTCTCTGTTGTTCCAAGATTTGCTCCAATGCTCTCATCCCGTCCAGATCACAACAAAATGAACCAATCGAAGAAAAGGTAGATTAAGATATTCAATGACTAGTTTATACATATGATCAAGGAATTATGTAATAAAGTGACATCATCTTTATGGGAAAGGGACATATTACTGTATTGCATTAATTGAAAGAGAAACTTACAACCTGAGCCTTGATGTCATAGGTCTCCTTTCGATGGCTTCTAGCTCT
>ML778114.1:50427-64915 GCA_009831015.1 Picea engelmannii | reverse complement strand
AAAACAGGACAGAATAATACACTTTCCCTAGATCTAGCCTATTGAATGAACTAAGAGATAAGGGTTATGAACATACCTTATGGTCGCTTTCCTTATTTCTCTTTTGTTCCAAGATTTGCTCCAATGCTCTCATCCCATCCAGATCACAACAAAACGAACGAACCAATCGAAGAAAAGGCAGATTAAGATATTCAATGACTACTCTATACATATGATCAAGGAATTATGTAATAAAGTGACATCATCTTTATGGGAAAGGGACATATTACTGTATTGCATTAATTGAAAAGAAACTTACAACCTGAGCCTTGATGTCATAGGTCTCTTTTCGATGGCTTCTAGCTATCACACACACACTTGCTCATGAATGAAGAAAATCAACCACATGTGATGACCTTGTTGTTGTCTCTTGCTGTTGTAGCATTAGTCCTCCATACAATTTTGCACTAATTCTCTAATCAATCTCTTGCTAACTTGTTGAACTTCTTAACCTCCTTTTCCATGAGCAATCTCCTCAATATATAGGAAGAGATAGATTAGTTACTTGGATAGGGAATGATCCCAAGATATCTGGAATGACAGTACTTGAGTAACCACTCGAAATCCAACTCATCCTTCTAGAAGATTCCCTTCTAGAAGGTTCGAGATCTTTATCTTTTTCCCCTTTAAAATCATGTCCGCACCCTAATCATGAGTACAGTGCAGGAAGTTCTCACCCCAGCTTAAGGTAGCCTACAAGAAACAAGCATTCCCGCAGGTGAATGTATAAGCAGCCTACGAACAAGTTTCAAAGTATGAATGCTGGAAGAGGACAACTGTAACTTTTCTAAGAAAAGTGTTCTTGGTAAAGAGCTTGATTTTCCATCATCATGACATCATCATGACATCATCATAATGACCAAATTTGTGGATAACACCCACCATCTCCCTCGACATATCCATAAAACCTGGAGTTGTCGAAAATGTGCATATTGGAGCTTCATGTTCCCATGACCAAGTTGTCACCTACAAGTGTCTTTCCCAAGAATTTCATGACGTCTTTGCATGGAGCTATGAAGAAATGTCGGGGATTGACCCTGACATTGTGGTACATGAGATTAAGACATACCCGGGAACTAAACCCATCCGACAATGACTTCGTCCGGTCCACTCATGTAAAGAAGCCACTATCAAGCTTGAAGTTGAGAAACTTCTCAAGGATGGCTTTATTTACCCTGTGGCTCTAACTGACTGGGTTTCCAATCTTGTTCTAATTGATAAGAAACAAGGCACAATCCGCATGTGTGTTGATTATAGAGACATTAACAAAGCTTGTCCTAAAGACAACTTTCCTACCCCCTTCATTGACCAGATCGTTGATGATTATGCTGAAAGTGAAATCTTCTCTCTGATGGATGGTTTCTCCAGATATAATCAAATCAATATCGTACCCACGGACCAACACAAGACCAGTTTTATTTGTCATTGGGGAACTTTTGCCTACCGGAAAGTTCCATTCGTTTTCAATGTGCTATGCCTTACGCCTTTCATGATATAAAGCACATTGTGGATCCATATCTTGATGACTTACCCACTCATTCCAAGTGCCATGTAGATCATCCAATACACCTCCGCGTCATTTTCCTTCGATGTCGGTTTTACCACATATGCTTGAATCTCCACAAATGTGTTTTTTGCATAGAATCCGATCGACTTCTGGGCTTTATTGTTTCACGTCAAGGGATCAGGGTACATCTTTTGAAGGTCGAGGTGATTCTCAATCTCCCTCCTCCTTCCTCACTTTGCCAGTCACAAAGTTTGCAAGGGAAAGCAAAATTTATCCGTCGTTTCATCCTGAACTATGTTGAGCTAACTCTTAGATTTATGCGACTGCTCAAGAAAGGTTTTGAGTTCATCTGGGATACCACTACCAAGAAAGCTTTTGAAGCTTTGAAGATGTCTTTGACACGTACCCCACTACTCTTCCCACCTGATTATAGTCAGTATTATTTCCTTTACCTCGCGACCTCGAACTATACCATCGCTATGGTTCTCATCTAGGAGGATGATTATCATGATGAACATGTCATCTATTACTTGAATTAGAGTCTCACGACTACCGAAACCAAGTATTTACATGTTGAAAAACTGGCCTTGGCAGTTGTCCAAGCTGTTCAACGTTTCCGACACTATATCCTTTCTCGCAAGACTACGGTAATTTCTAACTGCAACCCTATGTAGTACATTCTTACATTCCAATTGCTAGGGGGAAAATACTCCAAATGGATCGTAATAATCCAGGAGTTTGACTTACAATTTGAATGTGCTAAGTCCAAGAAATCCTTGGTGTTTGCCGAGTTGATATGCGACCTTCCCTGCTCTGAAATGAAAAATGTATCAGAAGATTCATTACCCAATGAATCCCTTTTCCTGATCATTTCCGACGACCTTTGGTATGGAGATATTATCATATATCACCAGACCCAGACTTTCTGGCCCAATTTGTCTAGCACGGACCGCCGTCGAATATGCTACCAAGCCTGTCAGTATATTATCCTCGGTGATACTCTTTATCGTCATGGGATTGACTCCATTTTTCGACACTGCCTCACGTTTGACGAAGCCAAGAAAGACCTAAATGACTGCCATTCTGGAGCCTGTAATGGTCACATGTCTAGGTATGCTACTACCCAGAAGATCTTACAAGTGGGGTATTTTTGGCCTTCTTTATTCAATGATTGTATAATTGATGTCCAAACATGTCATGCTTGCCAAACCTACAACAATAAAATACGATCACACCCTGCTCCTCGACACCCTATGGTCTTCGTTGGTCCTTTTGCGAAATGGGGTATCGATTTCATGACATGTCACCCTCATTCGGTCAGGGGGCATGGTTACATTATTGTAGCCGTAGATTATTTTATGAAATGGGCCGAGGCGATGCCAACATTCGACAATACCGGAAGGACTGCAACATTATTTATATTCAATAACATCATTTCTCGGTTTGGTGTTCCTCAAGCTATCGTTACTGACCATGGTAGCCACTTTAGAAACTTCATGATGTCTGAAATCACTGAAAAAGTTTGGTCTTCACCATGAAAACTCAAGACCCTATTACTTGCAAGCCAACGACCAAGTTGAAGCAATAAACAAAATCCTCATTACCATGCTTCGACGAATGATAGGCATTCACAAAGCGAGTTGGCACACGATGTTGTTTTCATCATTGTGGGCTTACCGGACATTCGTTAAGTCTGCTACCAGGTTTACACCATTCCAGTTAGTATATGGTCTAGAATCCATCTTGCCAATTGAATCTGAGATACCCTCCCTAAAACTAGTCGTCAAAATTCTCCCAAACACTTCTGCTGAAGAAGAACGTCTGTTGTATCTCATGCAATTAGACGAAACCTGTCGCGATGCCACCCTAGTTATAGAATCCCAAAAGAAATGCGTCAAAGCCCAAACATGTCAAGCCACGCATTTTCTCTGAAGGTGATCTGGTTCTCCTTTATGAACAAGATTGGGATATGCTAGGACCTAGAAAATTTGAAGCTATGTGGCGAGGTCCTTATATCGTCAGAAGAGCTTTGGAGAAAGGAGCTTATGAGTTGGTGGACTACAACAATATCCCTTTGAGTGAACCCAGAAATGGGTTATACTTAAAGAAGTACTATGCCTAAGATCACCTGTGCATGAGTTCTTGTATTTTATTATATCATACTTTTTGTGTGTTACTTTAGTATGCTTTTTCGTTATTTGGTCTCTGCCCTCGACCGCTTATCTTGCATTGTGCTTGGTTTCTAGATGTAAAAATATTTGCCACCCCACATTGGCTTCGCCGATGGTGCTAGCCTTAGTACTCAGAACCTTGCTTCTACTACATGGACAATTTACGCCCCTACAAACGAACTTATCAGTCTACGAGGTGTGTGCCTTGGTCATGCAACCAATAATATTGAAGAATATAGCACTGTCATTGAATTGTTGATTGATGCTATTTCACTTGATATCCACCACCTGGTTATATGACTCGATTTGCATCTAGTAGTACTACAGTTAAGTAACGTCTATGCTATCCGAAGTCATACTTTATTACGGGTATAATTATGAATTCACCTCTTGGAACATTATTTTGATTATATTGAATATCAACACATTCCTAGATGTCTAAATACATTGACTGATGCCTTAGCTAACTATGTGTTAGACAAAAAATTGGGACATTTATAAACCAATCACATATCACATGTATAACACAACACAAAATAAGCTGGTAGAAGTCGTATATATGTATATAACGATCAAAAGTTTTTGCAGAAAGTTTATGTGCAAGGATCAAAATCTCAAAATATGAAGCCTATAGCTTCTACAAAATAGCATCACGGATGATGCTCATGATAACACACAACTACTCGGGCTACCCTATGGAGCAGTGGACTGAGAGACTCGGACACACCCACAGTATGGTGTTGATAACGTCTCAGGATCTCCCCAATAGAAATGTCTGAGACATCCACGGTCAACCCCTCCAAGTTCTGTTCCACTGCCTCGTAGTCTTTGACATCCCATCTCGCCACTAGAGTTGGTTCTCCTCACCTCTGAATGGAAGACGGTCTTGGAGGTCCATACGACCCCATGTCTGTGTCATCAAAAAGAAATTTTTTGATTAGTCCTTGGATAAACATAAAAACATTTCATATGATAAAATTTGGTAAAACATTTAAAAAGAACAAAATGTGTACTTCTCACCTAAGTCACCCCACTGAGAATCCTCAGGTAGGACCAAATCCGGATCCCCTCGAAAATCCAAACCGACATATGCATAGTCGTTGATCATCAGCATCCGGGGCCTCAACCAGTCAAAAAATGAATCATTATACTTGATTATAGTCCCTGCTATGTGTCGAGCCATGAGGTTACACCACCTCAACATCCTCAGATCCCGTGGGGCCGGTGAACCCCAATCAACCTGTAGTCGTAGCAGTGGGACCCTCTCGAGGAAGAATGACACCAAAAGTGATTTGTACCCAAACTGCTTTAAGTCACCCTTTCTGCACTTCGTTAGTTGTCTCTTCATACTGCGGAGAACTGCGTCTAACCAGTTAAAAACCCAAGGCTCTGTGCACTCTATGGCGTATTGGAAATAGCTCTGGAGAGCCATGTGTGGAGCTGTGCTCCCATCCATGCGTGCAATAGTAAACAAGATGGTTTGTAGGGTTAGATCTTGGACCCCCCAAATGGAAATCTTACCCTTGCTTCTCTCTGCCTTGGGAACACAATATTGGAGAACATACTCGCTCATAGGGAGTTCGCCGCCTCTACCTCCGGTCAAAGTAGCATGGTATCCACACCTTGACAAACCCGTTAGAAAATAGATATCCTCGATATCTTGTGTCAGCGTATGGACTCCCATGTGGAATAACTGTTGATCCACGTCCCACATGTGGACTAGGTATTCCAACAACTTGAGTTTGGCTCTCATGCCCGGGATCCTGAAAAATTTCAAGAGCCCACAGTCCCGAAGGGAAACGACTGTACCCGGGTCATTCCCAACAATGGCATCATCCTCCTCATGTTCTCTTTCTCTCCATTCCAACATCGTGATGGTCAAACACCTGCAAAAGAGCCATGAGAGAGAAGTCAACAACTTGTTTTAAACTCTTGCATAATTTTTATTGAGCAAAACCTCACTTTAAAATCCATTTTTCGGTCCCCGCAGGTGAACCTTTTGCACAGTTCGAGATTCTCGTAGGTTCCCTAAAGCCCACCTGCGAGAATGCTTGAGCACATGTTCCGACCCTAAAATGGACTCAAAACTCTAAAAATTGCCCATAAAAACCAAAAATAAACCATTGAAAAGTTGGAGAATCAAGAGATTACCTCGTTGGCTGAAACCGTTTGTCGAATGATTGTTTGTGCCTCCCGCAATCGAGCAAATAAATTTGGGGGAAAATGAGATATGTTAGACAAGTTTTGGCAAAGTAACAATGAAATGGTAAAAAGTCCTTTTCACCCATATTTATTCACTTTTTACTATTTTTTACTGATTTTTTATATTATTTTTATTGCTTTTTTTATAAAACATAATACTCTAATAGCCTTGTGAGTGTGGTTTTTCACAAATATCGCAACTTCGAAGTCTGAACGAGGGGGTACGGGTGTTTTTTCTTTTTGTTGCATGTACGACTACTTTTTTAAGGTTTTTAAGAAAAAACCTTGAGCTCAGTCTTCGTTCGTTCTGGCGCTCGAAAATATATTTGAACGTAACCAAGTATACTTTTTCTCGTCTTTTCGTACTCGCCATGGTAACACGAAAACGATGAACGTAAAGGAGTATCCTTTAAGATCTTTTCACGCTCCATAAAAACAAAAATATTGCCAAGCGATCTTGTTCTTTTCACTCTCATTAAATTATTTGAAGAAAACGTTCGAAGGGCGATAGTTTATCACTTTTTCAGTCTCGTCGAACTCTTTTAAGAAAAAGGAACTGGGAGAGTTCTCCTTAAGTGTTTTTCAGGCTCTCAAAACATGAAAAATCCCTAAGTTTTCTATCCTTGGACTCGTTAAACAAACATCAAAAGACATGCAATGGGACCAAACCACTCCTTCCTAGGGTTCGTTAAATATACTCCGAGGGACTCATCCGAAGGATGAGCTTACATCAACAAGCATATGTTATCCTCCTCAAGCTTGCATAAAAATAAAGAGGTACTTGCCAGAAATGGTGGGGGAAATTTTGGGAAAGGGATATGTTTTTGTATTCGTATTAGTGGCAGTAAGCGTCGCTCTTGCACATGATACCCCCTATTCGTCATTTGAATTTGGGTTGCAAAATCCATTTGTCTCTCGTTCGACTTGCTACAAGGGCATATCTTGGGTCGTCTTTGAGTCAGTGTTGCCAAGTTCTTGGCCGTGTCATTCATATGTTCAATAGAAGTTCAAATGAGCCCTCTATTGAGTCGGCCATCTAAAGTTGTCCATTCTTACTATGTTGCCCTTCCTTTTGTCCATTTCAACTCGTATTCATACTTTGTTTCACCCTCAAAATCTATTACTTATTTCGTGTCATTGATGGGGGATACATCAGGGCCCTCTTGTGACGAGTCTTTTTCTGTTGACTCCAACTCATTATCTGGGAATAAGACTTAGAAATCATTTAGTACCTTGGAACCTACATGCCTTAATGGCAGGTCTCTTCTCTTTTGACAGGGGTTTCACATCACTGATCCTTGATTGAGATATTATGATGAGTGCTTGACTTCATCACATTCATTCACATTCATTCAGATTGTACTTCGATACCTTGGGAGTCATTCAAATCAATGGTGATTTCCCTTGCACTTGTTAATGGTTTTTATCAATGACCAGTAATCAAGTGGCTTCTACCATGTTCGACTTCAACACATGTAATCGCATGGATAGATTCGTACTTTCAGGTGATGGGATTGAAGACCCTGGGTATCATGTTTTTGATCTAGGCTGCAATGGAGTATGTATGATTTGTATCACCACATAGATCCACTTTGTATGTCATGTGGCTATGTCTTAATTCAAGTCTTCTCACATAGATCCACAATGTATTCCTGGTGGCTATGTAGCATTTTGACGACATGGATCCATGGTGTATGATTGGTGGCCATGAATTACGTTTATGATTCCATTCATTTGTGATCTGAGCATAGGAATTCGTACCTCAGAACTGGTATTATATTCTATAGATGCTTGGTTGTTTATAGGTTTCCAATTAGGTGTGCTCTTTGTTTCTGACACACACACATTTTACAAAGTATTCTGGATGTCACAAGTTCCAACCTCATACTTTGGGGGGCATTATGTTACACATTATTTTGGTCACTTTGGTGATGTCTCTACAAGTGATGTATTCAGGCTCCCACAAGGACTTTTTTCCTGAGAAACGTGACTGTTGTCTTCTTCCAAAAAACACATTTTTAAGATGAGTTCTCAGGCTACCTATGTTATAGGGTGCAAAAATCCTTCATTATCGTAGGAAACCCATACTTAGGATGCAAACTGTTCAAAATGTTCTCTATAGGTAGGGTGCGAACCTGTTTCAAAGCTCGAAAACGAGAAGAGGTCACGAAGGTTCTAGAAGGGAATCTTCTAGAAAATGAGTTGGAAAAAGCATGTTTGGCATCCTACCGATTTCTCAGATTTAGTAGGATCATCGTCATCCATTTAACCATCTCTCCTTCTCCTATATATTGAAAGGTTTCTTATGGAAAAGGTTAAGAAATATTGAATGAAGAATTGGTGAAAGAATTGTGTGAAGGAATCTGCTTGGATAGAAGCTTGAAGACTATATTTGGTCTATCAAGTTGTACTAGATCTTCTTCATGCAAATGTAGAGAAAGTGTGTGTGTTGGAACCAAGGGTCAGTGAAAGGAATCTTGCGACATCAAGGTGATCTAGTTGTATCTTCTACTTTCATTTAATATAATACAGCGACATGTCCCTTTCACATAAAATCACTTTTATTTTATTGCATAACTCCTTGATCATATGCATAGGTTGACATTGAATATACTTTGCTATCTTCACTTTGGTTGGTTTGTGTTGTCTTGGAACTGATTTCACAAGAGCACCAGAGTGAATCGGGAACAACAGAGACCTAAGGAAGTGATATAAAGGTATGTCACTCATTCCTTCTTAGTAGTAGATTCAATGACTGCAACTTAGAGAAAGAGTCGTGTCCTGTCCTGTTTTGTTCTAGATCCAGGTGGATCTAGGGAGATCTATTAGTGTTCGCACCTACCAATTTATCCGATAACATGGACCTGAAACTGTGATTGCTGGGAAATGAGGAAGAGGAAGCTTTGTGAAAAGATCTAGACCTGAAACTATGATTGCTAGGAGCTAAGGAAGAAGAAGATTTGTGCAAATATCCGACCTGAAACTGTGAAAGATCTATACGTAGATTTGTTTCCCTAGTGCGCAACATTCCACTTGACCTGTGAATCTCTGTGCTAAAGAAAATAAGTCTATTTTTAAGAAAAGAGGTAAGATCTGAAATCTTTGTGCTCTAAGAAAGGTAAAAGTGATAATTTTTTATTAAAAGAGGTAGGATATGGAAGCCCTATGCCCTGATAAAGGTAAGAATAGTGAAAAGTTCTAGATCTGAAAGCTTTGTGCTCTGTAGAAGTAAGATAAGTGGAAATTTTTCTTTCAATACCATGGATCTAAGTATGTTTGATAGATTCTGTCATAGCTTGAAAACTAGGGCACTAATAGATGAAAGAAGGTTTGACTTGCGTAGATTTGATAAGAATAGTGAAAGATATGTTATACCTATGCATAGAAAGAATGTTTGGATTAACAAATGGATGAAGGATCCTAGAAAGAAATGTTTGCAGGTTAGCTCCCATGATCCTAGAACATATTATAGGAAAGGTCAGGGATCATTTAAAATAAAGAGAGGATTAACCTTCTGTTACAGTTGCAGAAGACCGAGACATCTTGCTAAGGAATGCCCTGGGAGAAGACCTAGTTGTCTTTGTTGCAAATCTATGGACCATGAAGTATTGGATTTCGATAGAATGATTGCTAAGCTTGAAGAAATGAACATGAGACAAGAAAACCCTAAGGCAGATCCAAAAACTGAGACTATGGCAGAACCCCAGAAAGAATCAGAGAAAGTATTGCTACAGATGAAAGAAACCCTGAATGACCACTGACATATCAGTTTATCAGATATCTTCAAAGAAAAAACATGCATATAAGAAAGAATAGGAGACTTCGACATTGACTATGTTCTAGATGAGGAAACACAGATGAATATCATGACAAAAATAACTTGGGAAGCTATAGGAAGGACTGCTATGATTCCTTCATTAGGAGGAATAGGACTATTCAAAGAAAGCTGAGAAACCTATGTGGAAAGCTTACCCAGATATCTATGAGTACCAATGGAACTTTGATAGAGGAGGATTTCAAGATTGTTAAATTTATTGAGAACAACACCCCATTTACCATGTTACTAGGAAAACCTTGGATTGAAAGAGATCAGGCTAGAAGGAAGGAAGAAGAAGAAGTTTTAGAGCAGAAGAAGCAAGAGTTAAAGGATTTCATGATTAGAAGGATCACACACTTGATTGAATAATAGGAGAACCAAGAGAAGATACTTAATACCAAAGACTAGAATGTCGAAGTTGCAAGAACACTAGAAGACCCACAAAATATTGAAGTACCTATTCCAGATAAAGAAGAAGAATCATCCTCGAATCTTGGGAAAGAATCTCAACAATGCGAAGTAACTATGCCAAATGCAGATAAGAATCAAAATGGAAAAAGGAATACCAAGACGAAGCTCACTGGAAAGAAGGCCAGAAAGCTAAGTAAGAAGAGAGATAAGATAAAAAAATTACAGAAGGTTCTAGAGGGAACTTCACAAAGGGAAAATTTGCAAAATTGGAGCTTTGCCAGGATAATAGAACAACACCACATGGCACTTCACTAGGGTGAAGCAATATAGCCATTGGGAAAAATATAACCGTTCGACTGATGCCCCGAACGGGAAGAAAGGAATTAATGTTTAGAAAACTTGCCACCAGATCGTTGGGACTGCGCCATACCAGACAAAACAAAGTTAATGAAGGCTTATCACCCATTGCAAGAGATTTGTTGCCAAGTTATCTATTTATCCCATCACGCCATGCACCGAGAACACTTTTTCTAATCGTGAATTTGAGCCCACAGACTCGTTGATTTTACACAATGATCAGTACGCTATTGTCCTCTATCCCATTGCAGTGTCTAATTTACTCCTCGAACCCGAGATTTCCACCCCCGAGCGTGTATGTCGGACGAGTTCAACACTGCAAAGAAATTTGTCAAAGAAATTTCTCATCGAACTCATGACTAAACGAGTAATGTTGATGTCTGTAGGTATACAAGAGTCATCGACAAGAGGATTGCAAGCCTCTTCATCTACTGCTTGCGGAGCTAGATCATCACGACCCTCAGTGGAAAAGAGAACCAAGCACAAAGACGACCTGGAAAATGAGAAGCTGATTCCAACCACATTGCCTGATTACATCCTGCCTTTGGCTGGTGCAGTGAATCGTCATAGTGTGCCAAGAGATTTCAAGTACACCATGGTCACTGCATACCTCTCGAAGGGGATACATGGAGTTCGAACAGAGCAGGATAAGATCACAACATTGAAGTTCAACGACTTCAACCTCAACGATTGCAAGATCTATGGTATGCTCGCCCCATACAAGCACCTAACCAGGACAAAGGGAAAGAACTCAAAGATCATCCCTCAGCCATGGACGATGAACCTCGCCCAGTCCACCCTGCTGAATGTCATGAAGATCCCACACTTCGAAAGACACCAGGAAGTCAACGGATGTGTCAAGCTGCTCCTGTCATGTTACCATGGCGGCTACTTATGGATAAGCTGTCATATTACAGTTGATCCAACACTGATCCATAGGCTCACAGGACTGAGTATGCAAGGACTCGACCTGCAATACTTCTATCCAGGAAAGGCCACAGATCGTGCGCTAACACATAAGATCAAGGATACATATGGAAATGTTGAGAAGGGAACAAGAGGATACAAGGTAGCTTCCATCCAGAGTGGCTCAGTGCGCCTAGAATGTTAATTGATAGCTAGAAAGTTAGTAAGGAAGAATCGATCTACGTAGGTCACTGGCTTTGTCATTGACCTCGTAGGGAAGTGCGCGGAAGGACTACAGATGAACTGGGTGAAGTACCTAGTTAACCAGTTAGAACTAGAATCTTGAGAATTACAGGATCAGGGTTATGAATTTCATTTCAGCTGGCTCCTGATCCTCATTGCATTTTTTGCATGGGATATGCTGGAAGGTGCAACCTTCCTAGACATAGAGTCGTTCGAACCACTTACTGTGAAGTTTGCTACCCTTTGGTATTCAAGTGGCATGAACAAGCAGTGGCAGTTGAATGTTGTGTTTCATACATATTACCTCCAACTAAAGAGAGTAATCGAAGATGAGCCTTGCATGACTCCGAACACCTTACAAAGGTTCTAACCCCTGATGAAGTTCAACGCAGATCGACACTTCATCTACATTACAGCGTGAGCAGATGAACATAAAGAGAAGCTCGAGTCATATTATAAACTTACAGAAGAATACCTTGAGGAGATCACTAAGGAATGGTCTGCTGACCTCTTTATCCCCGCCAACCCTGCATAGATATCTGATCTTGAAATCCTAGAGGACACTCATAAAGAACAGAATACACCCAAGAAGATTGAGGAGATCCAAAATTTAAGCAACACCTCAGGAAAGATTGCTTCAATGTCACCCGACTGAGGGGGTGATGACGAAGTAGAAGCTGAACATAAGCCAGGCAAAGTAACACTGCCTAGAGATGATGTTGACCCATTGAAGAAGAGGAAGGCTTCCCCCCCAAAACCTTCTTCCAAGAAAAAATCGAAATCCACCATGAACAAGATGCAGATTGTCCTCACCTCCGATGATTTTGACTTCATCATCGCAGCCCTGAATGATGCTTCACTGGAAATAACAGAGAAACAAGAAGCCAAGCAGTAAGAAATGTATGAGAGAATTGAAGTTGAACTCTGAGGGGTACA
Source organism: Picea engelmannii (assembly GCA_009831015.1). Taxonomy (NCBI): domain Eukaryota; kingdom Viridiplantae; phylum Streptophyta; class Pinopsida; order Pinales; family Pinaceae; genus Picea; species Picea engelmannii. Next base: position 52,326 of record ML778114.1, on the reverse strand, counting down.
ACAATCCCTTCAGTCTAGCCACATAGTCTCCATTGTTCCCTTGCCATCGAGAGAACTAGAGTTGGGAGATGAGCCAGCCCAACTCCACCAACTAGATGATATAGTTGAATCTCGCCTTCGACGAGCACAAGAAGAAACAGAACAAGCCACCCATGCCTTGAAGCAAGTACAAGGCATACTCGTATAACAATGCAACACTACAGAACATGAAAATATTTCCCTCCAAGCGAAGTTCGATGAAGAAAAAGAATAGATGGAGCAAGGAAAAGAACAATTTCTCGCAAAGAAGCTCGAAGTGAAAGAAGCGATCATTACAGCACTTCACTTTGTGATAGTCTTAGAAATAAAGGCAGAGGATCAAGTCATGAAGCAAGTAGAGCAGCTCGCAGAAGCTATCCAGTAGATACAACAATGGATAGCATACTTAGAGCTCTGCACAGTGCCCGAGACTCCACAGGATGTAAGGGATCAAAGAGAAGCAACCGCCTGGAGCGTAGTTGAAAGGATAAAGGCCCTTGCCATGGAATGCAAGTAGTTGAGTAATCACAGTGCCCAGACGTATGAGAAACTCCCTGAGAACCCAAAATTTTAGGCACTGGAGTCACAACTCCAAGAAGCAGAGCAACAAGCAGAGACAATACATGTGCAGTTGAAGCCCCTGTCAGCTGTGGAAACAATGAAATGATCCCAAGAGAAACGCACTACCCAACAACATATCCACACTATCTAGAACATAGTTATGGAAGTAACTCAGAGGCTCCAACCTGTACAAGATAATACTTACCATTTTTTCACAAAGGTCGAAGGCTGAGGAGCATAACTCAAGCAGGTTGTCACTGCAGCTGAACAACACTTGGAGGGACCTGTCAACAATGCAGTCATCCAAGAGTTTGTTGAATAGGAGGTTGTGGCACAACAATAAGTTGAAGCAGCTTGATCCATGCTCGAGGCTTTCGAAGAAGAACTACCCCGACCATATTGACTCGGGACGAATCACAAGTGAGTGTTGGGGGCCTATTGGCCCTTAACCAAGTTTTGGGAGATCCTTGGTGATCCGGATTATTTTCGGCACGAAATGAGAGTGGAGATATAATAAATAAATGCACAGAGATATCACGTATATCTAGTAATATAACAGAAATATATAAGAGATGCAACCATAAACATAGAGATACAGTAATACACGATTTCTATTAATGAAAGAAATGTACAGAGACTGTAAAAATACAGAGTGAAAGACTCGCTAGAATGGTGGCATCTTATCTCTGAGAAGAGATGTGACGGCTACTCGCATTCGCAAGAAGATGATTACAATGAGGCTTGGAAGGCCTTTTTACAATAGACGAGAATGCAAAAAGTAATATACATCCAAAAACCTAACCCTAGGAGATGAAGCACCAAAAGTCATGTGGGCCCCGTTTGGGTAAGTTGGTGCATCAACTTCCCAGGGTCGTAACTTTTGCATACGATCTCCGTTTTAGGCGTGTGATAGCTTGTTGGAAAGGAATCGTCGAGGAGATTCATTTTGGGGGATCAATCATACCTTTGGCTATCATTGAGAACCTCGATCTCGAAAAAACTTCATTTAGGCCCTCAAAATGGCCCTGGAAGTTAAAACCTGCTAAAAATAGTAAATTGCCAAATTGGCTAGAAACCTGTTTTGAGCCATTTGGAAAAGGTGGTTGGCAACTGATATCCACCTGGATCAATCCTCCCTCCTTAGGAAGCAATGGTCTCCATTGCGTCGAGTTCCTAGGGGAGAGGGAAAAGCATTTGTTGAATCTGCATCTTGGTGAGCTGCTTGCCTTGTTGGAGAAGTCACGCTGCTTAGTTTGTGGAAATCTGTCACGAACCTGTGGCTGGAAGGTTTGGACCTTTTTAACCAGTCTGGCTATTTTA
>ML778114.1:34449-48588 GCA_009831015.1 Picea engelmannii | reverse complement strand
GGCGTTGAAGGATGTGGGAAAAATTCTCCATCATTTCGTCCCTCTGTCGCGTGAGAGCTTGCTCAAGCAACAGACTGATAGGATCGTCTGCTCCATCGTTTTTCTTTTCTTCCTCCATTGAGGGTTTATTGGGTGTGCGAGAGAGATTTTCCTCGAGAGAGACAATCTCGAGACCCAACTTGCTATACTTAGACCTCATCGGGGACATGCACTGAAAAAAACGAACAAGAGCAGCCTGCTCTGATACCACTGATCCGAATTATTTTAGGCAGGAAATGAGAGTGGAGATATAATAAAGTAATGCACAGAGATATCGCATATATCCAGTAATATAACAGAAATATATCAGAGATGCAACCATAAACACAGAGATACAATAATACACGATTTCTATTAATGAAAGAAATGTACAGAGACTGTAAAAATACAGAGTGAAAGACTCGCTAGAATGGTGGCAGCTTATCTCTGAGAAGAGATGTGACGGCTACTCGCATTCACAAGAAGATGATTACAATGAGGCTTGGAAGGCCTTTTTACAATAGACGGGAATGCCAAAATTCCTAGACATCCAAAAACCTAACCCTAGGATATGAAGCGCCAAAAGTCACGTGGGCCCCGTTTGGGTAAGTTGGTGCATCAAGTTCCCGGGGTCGTAACTTTTGTATACGATCTCCGTTTTAAGCGTGTGATAGCTCGTTGGAAAGGCATCGTCGAGGAGATTCATTTTGGGGGTTAAATTATTCCTGCAGCTATCATTGAGAGACTTGATCTCGAAAAAACTTCATTTAGGCCCTCAAAATGGCCCCGGAAGTTAAAACCTGCTAAAAATAGTAAATTGCCAAAATGGCCAGAAAACTGTTTTGAGCCATTTGGAAAAGGTGGGTGGACACCGATATCCACCTGGATCACTTGGTCAAGTTTGACCTATTTTGGGACTTCGACAGCCTGTCGAAGGGGAAGCGCAAGAGGAAGAAGATACCATGGGATCTCGGCCTCTTTTTGGGTCCTTTTTAGGATTTGGGATTATGTAAGGGGTATGGGGATGTTATCCAATGGGTTTACCCATGTTTAGGCCTATTTTGTAAAGTATAAATAGATTCCTAGGCAATGTAAGGAGAGGGGCATAGGCACATAGGCATATTTGTGCGATATTTGGCTAAGTGCTAGTGATTGATCTATGTGATCGAAGGATTGTAAGTGCTTTGTGCATACTGTGTGAAGCTTGCAAAGCTGAGTGCAAGTGACTGTAGAAGTCTTAGTGTTGTATCCTAGCTCGGAGAAGGAGGATATGGCGAGGTGCATGCAGATCTCCTGTCCTATGTGGAGTAGGGTTTTAAGGCTCTGTGCATGTAGCTGATTAACAGAAGATAATCGAAGAGAAGAGAGCTGGTGGACGTAGCCCCAGGGTGGGGGTGAACCACGTACATGTTGTGTTGCTATGCTTTGTGTGATGTGTTGATATGTTTATGTCTTTACTTGCTAAGTGCTTTGATATAGATAGATGGATCTATTTATGCTTTGTGCTAATGATGTATATGAATGTTAGATCTGAACTATGTGAATGTGCTTAGTGCTTGAATCTGCTAGATCTAATCTACCTATCTATGATAAGTCTTAGATGCATTAGAATTGACTAAATGATGCGATGCTCATTTTATTTGCGGGAGTAGATAATGTTCAAATATTGATGAACTGTCAGTGCTAAGTGCTCTGTTAAGTATTAGAATCACATATCTATGTCCCAGCTAAGTTTGCAGACACCTGATTTCTGCAACCACCCCCACCTCTACCTCGGGTGAGACTTCATTTGCTTCGTAGGTGTTGATGAAAGGGCCGGTAGTTAGGGTTTTGTTGGTGTGTTATTGTAGTGTTGAACCCTGGGTCTGACCCTGTGCCAACAGTCAACCTAGCCCAGTCAACATCTGTAATGTTGACATCAAGATCAATACGGATTATGTCAACATCTGTATAGGTTGTGTGGCACACACAGAGGATGACATGTGTCATGATGACATGGAAGCACTAGAGGCTGCCACATGTCACTCATTTTTGACATTTTTGGGTCGACATGTGGATCAATGAGAAAGTGCCACGTGACAGTCTATATAGGACGTGGCAGGTCATACAGGATGTGGCAGACACCTGGCATCTGTACAACCACATGGAAACTGACATGGCATTTATACAGGATGTAGGAGGTGACATGATCGACACAGTGGCAGTGATGTCAGTGTGTTGACGTGGCCCAATGACAGTGTGCCATGTGGCATGTTGATTCAACACTTTGAGCTACCAAATGGGCCAATGAAATTGTGACACGTGGCACCCCCAGGAGATGCCACGTGGAACCACCTAGGATACTCCATGTGACCTAAGGACAATGAAACAAGTGGCATCTAGTCAGCAAGTACAGTCAACACATGAATTGGTAGACAGGTGGGCCAATGGATGGCCTCCACATGGCCCAGTCTCAACTGTTCACCAAAGTTAGTGACATATCTCAACTGTCCTCCAACGTTAGCGACATATCTCAACAATCTGCCAAATATGGTGGTAAGGTTCAGTGGAGCGGTAAAACGGGAGGTTCGTGGGTTTGACCCCATGACTTTCCCCAACAACTATGCCTTAATATATCTCCGCCAACCACTTGGGCTAATGCCCACATTGTTTAATCCACCCAGTTCTTAATTTAATAATTGATTTTCTCCAATGCATGGGATAGAGGAGAGCATACCCAGTCCGTATGAGGCTGTATCGGGCACAAATTTTTATGTAGTCAATGCATTAATTGCATGTAATTGCACGTAGATCAAGGTAGAGGTCCATAGGAGGCCTGAAGGTGACAGTGTTCGATGGATATGATTTGACAGACAATTTTGGGTAATTCAGTGATGCGAATCCAATGGAGAGATTTTTTTCGGCAGCAGAGACTCCGATCAACAGGCTAAATTCTGGAAGAGCCAATGTAAGCATGTTTTTTAATTATGTTGTTTTCTCATTGAATGTTGCAACATAATATGCTTGTTACAGGTCTGAAGGAGCATGGAGAGGCTGTAGCAAGGAAACAAGATAAACTTATTCCTTCTATTCCTTCCTTTCTTCTCTTCTTACACATAAAGCAAATCAGCTATATGTGATAGAGAATTTGTGGCACTTGGATTATAAGTGGCCAAGAAGCAGTCATGAATCTCGTAGTTTCGATATTTGTGTATGGGATACATATATGCTTGGATCTGAGCAACAGATCTAAGGAATTATATAGCTCCATGATGATCGGGGTCATTTCTTATTATTCCTCTTTTTCTGTATTGAGTATGTGTGAATGATGTCCATGTCATCATCATGGATTCCTCATGAGCATGATAACTTGTGAAGCTTGTAAACATTCATGATCACATTACGATCTCTTGTTGTCGTCACCGAAAAGGGACGTTGGCCTAACAACTTGTAAAGAAGAGACATCATTACAATGAGGAGTATAAAGGGGTCAAGATTTGGAGTGAGATCCGGAGACATAGCCCACATTGGGTGAACTTTGTTATCAAGGGAAGTGTCATATCTATTGTGTGTATTATGTTTTTATGTTTCTTTTCATGAATTTCCACACATAGAATATTAAATGCAAACATGACATATAACACATAAGGAAGCTAAAACGATATTTTATTCACTTTGAATTCAAGTCTATAAAGACTTCAACTTTACCTTTAATTTCAATTTGCTGAAGTAAAACGATCCATAACTGACCCTTTAGAGGAGTGACAGGATCAAACAATTATTGGAAACTAATCACCCCCGGGGTTCAGATCAATTTCTTACAACAGTTTCATCTGGTAATCAATTACAAGAAAGGTATTCATAATAAGTTTGTAAATATGTTATCAAGAGTAGTGATTAACGCATCGACAAAACTAAGGTATAATCCTCTAGCTCATGAAACTTATACAAAACAATATGCTAAGGATGATTATTATAAATATGTATATGATGCATTAACTTGTGGAAATAAAAAATCAGATTATTATATGCATGAAAAATTGTTATATCATCTTGGAAAGATTTGTATACCCAGAGATGAAAGAGTAAGTGTAATAAGAGAATCTCATACATCTCTCTTTTATGGTCATTTTGTGGTTGGTAATATAGTTGCACAGTTACAAAGATATTTTTATTGGCCTTGAATGAATGAGACATTTTCCAAGTATATCAAAGGGTGTGTTATGTGTTCCACAAGTAAGCCTAGCAATAAAAAGTTGGGGTTATATACACCACTTCCAGAACCTTCTCAACCATGGGAATGTATCTCCATGGATTTTGTAGGAGGTATGTCGATGTTTAGGATAGGTCATGATTATCTATATGTTTTTTATGGATAGGTTCAACAAGATGTGTATTTTTATGCCATGTAAGAAACAAGTCACGACTGAATAGACAACAAATATGTTCGTTGCTAATGTTTGGGTTAATTTTGGACTTCCTACATCTATTATATCAGATCGAGACTCTTTCTTTTTGGGAAAGTTTTGGTCTCGTATATGAAAGCTCATAGACACTAAGTTGAATAAGAGCAAGAATTTTCATCCGCAGATAGATGGGGAGACAAAGGTGGTAAACATAATTATGGTACATCTACTCTAAGGATACTGCAATAAGCATCATAAGTTATGGATGAACAATTACCTTATGTAAAGCATGCCTATAATCATGCCATGTATTATTCTACTCAAAAAACCCATGTTGAAGTATGTTTGGGGTACTTGCCTAAATCACCTTTGGAATTTGTTTTTGGAGAAGAAAATAAAGAAGATAGACATGATGATAGAGATAAAGCTAAACGATTCATTCAAAATATTCAACGGGTACACCAAACAGTACATGAATGATTGGAGAAAATTCAAGCCAAATATAAGGCAAGGTGTTTGCACCCTTTTCGTCGACTTGGTGAGCAAATCAAGGGTGCTTACATGCCCAGTTGGGTCTTGCTGAGCATGACAGTTGTAGAGGAAAGAGTTAGAGAAAGAAAAACAAAACTATAAGCAAGAATTAAACTAATACAAACTAAAATCATAAGCATATGGATAATGAAATAACAAACACAACAAGACCAATATCACCAATGTTTTTAGGCTGATCAATTGATGAAATCAAAGAACAATGAAGAAAGGGGACTATGAGTCCCTTCTTCCTCCAAAGGAAGGCCCTTGTGCCCTCACAAACTTGCTCTCCTTACAATAAGAAAAATGAAAATGATAGTGAAAGAACTCTTAGCACACCCACTCAATGGAGAGGTGGATGGCTCAATGAAATGGTACCAATGTGTTATTGTCAAGGAGTGAGTCCTTAAAACAATCTAGGCAGCATAACATTACATGAAATTCCTTGAGAAAATGATGTTTCTTCATGGCTTTTTATAGCATTGCATTGGGTGATTATGTAACTCCTTTGAAGTGTGAAAAGGGGCTCTTTAGGGCTTGATTAGGTCTTTGACCAGCCTACCATGCGGATTCAGCTTAGATTTGAAGGTCAAATCAGCTTGGGAGCTGATCCATAAGTGGTTGGGAGGCCGACCAATTCAATAAATGCGTCGTTTAGCAGGTGCGCGGGTTTTTGCGCCAATAGCCACGCATTGTGCGCGTATGCGCGCATGGTATGTTTATGTTCTGCGCATGTGCGCGCGCACCAAACTTCTGTAAAGCGCCCTCCAATTTTTGGTTACTTTGTATAGTTTTTGACCTTTTTGGAATGCTGTGAAATTAATTCAGTGCCATGAATGACTTCATTACTGTTTGACGATGTTGAGTTCTTGTCGCCATGTGCGGACGAAATTTCAGTGATAACACAAGGCATGACAAACATCGGGTTGATCATCAGTTTGAAGTCGGTGATAAATTATGGTTATATATCAACAAAGATAGAATGAAAAGTGAAGGTAAAAATCTAAGGCCAATTCAATATGGTCCATTCAATATCTTAGAGAAGATTGGTACTAATGCATTTCGTTTAGATCTACCAGCCTACATGCAAATATATTTAGTGGCAAATGTTGAGAATTCGAAGCTTTATGAACCTCCTATGATTATGGATAAAGATGAAAGTATTTAGGTTCCAACATTTGATGATTTTTCTCCAAAATATTTCGACAAGATACAAGAATATGTTATTCTAGATAGAAGAATTAGGACTTCGCAACGAGGTGATGCAGAATATATTTGAGTTGGTATTAAATGGGTAAAACCAAGTAATGCAAAATGGATGGAGATCTGAAAGGTGAGGAAACTCTACCCTCACCTAGTTGCTGAGTAATAAAGAATTTTGGTGGTTCAAACGACTTCAAATGGGGATAAATGATCTAGGAGGATCCATGAATCCTTATAGAGGTCCATGAGGATCCGAAACATCCACAGATTTCCATAATGGTTCAGAAATTCTCAAAATTCAATCATCCCAAATGCTCTTGAAAACTACATCAATGCGCATAGGTCAACGATATCTTTCCAACGACGCAGAAATTGCCTCAAATGAAGTTCGTATGCAAAAGTTATGACCAATCAAATTTTGAGTCAAATCAGGGGCAAAAGTTAAAGGTCAAAGTCAACAAGGTCAAAAGGAGTGACACATGTCACCACTGCAAGGGTGACACATGGAATGAATGTGCATCATACGTGTTGGCAAGTGACTCAACATTCGTACCTCTAGGTGGACTAATCGTTGGATGACATGTGGTAGGGTTAGACCAATGAGAGGTCACCACGTGGCGACCTCCCATTGGCCATTAATGGTCATGGTTTACCAAAATTATGGAGTAAATGGGGATCAAAATTGTGACCTCATGGAGATCTCTCATTGGTCATTAATGGTCATGGTTTACCAAAATTATGGAGTCAACGACGATCGAACTCATGACCCCCATAAACCTTACCAAAGTCTCCACTACAAATGTGCCACACGATAATTACTTAATCATAGTGGGAGTCGTTTTTATTGGAACTTACATATTCTAATAGGTTGTGGAAAAAGCATATTTCTATGGCATATATCATATAATTGTGACCACTGTATGTTCTGCGTTTTGTTCAAACCATATTCCATATATATATGTAATATATGGTTTTATAACCATATACCAAAAAAAACAACAAATAGACTGGAAGTCGATAGGGCTCGAACCCTCGACCCACCACATATATGCGCCAACACTTAACCTATTCCGCTACAAGTGCGGGTTTGTTAGGGACCCACCTAACAAATAATTAAGGTCAACCATGGATTGCGGACTGTCGTTAAGGGGTCCATGCCCTATTTAATGAGCACATAGATCAAGAATTGTACATATAGACAAAATGATAATAATTGTAGATTTATGTCTCGAAGTGCATGCATAGGGAAATAGGACTTTGAGGCTAGATCATAAATCGTGCTGAGAGGTCCCTTGACAAAATTTTAAGAAATTTATACTCATTTTTCACGATTTTTCACAAGGAATCCAATGGTACACTCTGTTTTTTAGTTTTAGAAATGAAGAAAAAGTTCATTGTAAAACACAAGAATTTGAGCATTAATAAAGAGGTCTCTATTGGAAGCGAACCCAAAGACGTAACCCAAATTGGGTGAACTCCATTATCAAACTTGTGTATGTGATATTATCATTGTTGTTCATTTTTTGCTCAGTTATTTGTAGGTCTTTTATCATAAAAGTGTATTTGGTTAGATAAGTATTTTACATGTAAATTGGAAACAATCAAGTGGTCATTATTATTTCGAAGATCAAGTAGATGTTAATATTCATTAAAAATTAATAAGCATCTAAGGATTTTTTGGATCAATACTCTATGAAAATATTTTTCTCTAGTTATGTCTCTTCCTTGCAAATCTTAGTTGGTAGCATTTGATCTTCCTTAGTGATAGAATCTGATAGGGAGAGTTGATGCCATGAGATCCTAAATTCAAATAAGTTTTTTATTTTCAACCTCTTTACGTATGACATTCATCCAATTTCCTTCTCTTTATGGAATCTATATCCATAATATGTTAGTGACTCTTCCTTTTTCATTTAGTCGACTTCACACCAAAGAAATACTAGGTTCTACATGCAAGAAATGCCGAAGTATTTCTCTAATATTGGGAATTAATTGATATAGTTTTGGCATTCTAAATATTGTTGGACCCGACTCATCGACTTCCATACTTTCAATGATTCGAATAGTCATAGGGCTCCAAAGCTTGCCTCTACCAATTGTAGATATTCGTCCAACTCATGAACTATTGGGGCTACTTCCACTTCTACATTTGGTCGATCGTCATGTGACTTAGATAGGATCAACACTCTAGGGATTTTTTGTTGCTTGGGACCTCCTTCCTTTTTTGTTCAGTAAGGGTCCACAACATAACTTATTTTAGACCTTGTTTTCTTTCTTTTTTCTTATTCAATTTTCTGTGGATCGACTATGGGTTTATAACGCTTCATTATTCTTGCAATTATTTTCTTCTGTTATTCCTCCAATATATATTCTCTTTGTCTTTGGGTCAATGCTTTCTTATTCCCTTTCTTCGACATGTTTGTAGTATCTTCTAATCAAGTTTTCAAATGCAATTCGACTAGGGTTTTAATTGATGCATCTCATGAGCATATCCCCCCCCCCCACAACATTGACCCTAAATTTACTCTTGGTTGACAAGGGCAATCTTTGCATTCATGTTCACTTTCTCAGAAAATACTCCCACTCTTCTTCCTTCTTTTTCGAGTTGAAGTTTATTGGTGTTATTAGAGGAGGTTGTTATTCAACAATATGGACAACACTCTTGTCAATCATAAACTTACACAATAAGTTTATCATCATACAGAGGAAACTATTGTGCAAGTCATCATAAAATATTCTCTTTACATAATCTAAGGATGTACATTCTTCAATTTTTTCTCTTCACAAAAAAGTTCTACAACTTGCTTGACCCATTTGTAGAGGTTAGTTTGACCATCATTTATTAACTTTGAAAATAATTCCTCATCCTTTATTTTGTTATTCATGTGCAACCTTATCAATGAATTCCTTTATCTCCTTAGGTATTGCTTCTAGGAATTTTTCATGGATTTCTATGAAAAACTATTCCCTTTCCTATGTAAGTGTTTGTCGATTCGTCCTGGCATAGTTTTTCAAGTAATTCTCTAACTTTCTCTGCCAACACTAATGGATTTCGTCAACACTTAGCATCTATGCATACATGCAACTACTATACAGTCCTAGATCATGTACTACCTACAATGGAACCAATGTAGTAATATATGTGATTACACAATATAGGTTATTAGTTGTGTAGTCACACAACCATAATATACAAGCTTGCATGCATAGAAGGAGGGAGAGGAGATAAGTAGTAGTGGAACTGACAATAAGTAGTCTTTTATTATATGATTGATAGCAACCACTTAGGACATAGATTCACCCTATTTATACATTTGTATTAGTGGAAAGTAGTTTCAACTACCATAACTACCTTAGTTGGTCAACTTGACCCAGTCGTTGACCGACCCAACTATCTACTCGATTGACTCTTTTAAATTTGGTCGACTCATAGGCCTAGTTGACTAGTTGACTAGGCCCTCCAACAATAATCTATTATGTGAATATATGTGTCTCATTCTCTATATAATATTGAGAAACATAAACTATATTTCTTGGATTGATTGAGGAGGCCCTCTCATTGCACATTTTTCGATTGATTAGAGATGGAGTGTGCACTTTGAAAATGTTAAGACTTTTTAAATCTTAGGACTAAAATGATTGGGGTATCTCATTAAAATGTTAATAACACCTTGCAATATGTGGTCAATGAAGAGAAGTAGTTGTAAAATTTTGTATCAATTTTTTTTTGGTTATAAGAAAGAGTGATATGGAGACTAGAGTTTCCCTTGAGGTCAATTCAGAATTAGATTAAAAAACCTTTAAACTATTGTTTCACCATACATGAAACATTACTATGGTGGTGTTTGAATCACCTAAAACATTCTTATGAAATTTGTGATTATAAAGAAGATCTTTTTACTACAAAATTGATTTACTTCATTAAAAAAAACCTAATAAAACTCCCTTTCCAATGTGAGTCTCATACACTTATAATTATCTTCATAATACCACGTTTATCATAGATTGGTTCATGGTGTTCACCATCGCCAAGGGATAGGGATATTAGGTTTACTTATCAATCCAATAGCTACAAAACCCTGATATCCATCGGAGAGGTGAAAACCATTCATTTTTTTGTTGCAAATTCCAAAGAAAGTTGTTATAAAGTTGTGAAGACAAAAACTGTAACTTTACCGAGGGCGACTATGATACCATTTATGACGTGTCAATCTCATTCAAAGGAGTCATTTATTTGAACATGAGTTGATTTCTATGTTTCTTGCATTTACAGCATGCTTGGTGTCACAGTCGGATCAAAAAGTTATGGGGCCTCAAGTTCGGGCATTGCTGCCAGATGAATCCGTAAATCTATCAGAGTCAATGGAAAAGTAACGAGGAATTCACATCATGTTGAAAAATACATAGATAACATGGGGATGAGAGGAATATATTCAACTTGTCATATCTGTTCTTATCATTTTTCCATATTTGAATACAAAAACATATATAACAGATCCCATATATAACATAAATATTCTACTTCCTGTTACATGTGTATATTGATAAACCGGAGCAAAACGCTTTTTTTAACAGAAACTTGTGCAGATTAATTGAAAAATAATTATGGAGGACTTGTAATGGTCGTTGGATAAGAGTATTTGAACTTAAATATGTTGGTTGTGATATGCTGAGATTTTGAAATATTAGATTGTACATTTATGCAAGGCATTCATACAAGCCTGTGAAATTGTGTTCTGTCAGATCATATCATATAGATAAGGGAGATTAATTAATAAATTGAAATCAACCAATTTTAGTATGATTGTGTTGATTAAACAAATTAATGTAATTAATATTTTCGTATTTACTTTTTATGATGTGCTATTATTTTTTAAACTTTTTTTTGAGAAGTAAAAATACTAGATTGTGTTTTATCACATCATATCATATAGATAAGGCAAATTAAATAATAAATTTATTTTATTATAAATTAAAATAAATAAATAATTTAATAATGTTAATTTAATTTACTTATATAATATAGATAAGGCAAATTAAATAATAAATTTATTTTATTATAAATTAAAATAAATAAATAATTTAATAATGTTAATTTAATTTACTTTGGGTGGAATAATGGAAGAATTTGGTGAGTAGAAAAAAATAAAATTATAAATAAAAAATTATTAATTTAGTTTATAAATTAATATGTTATTTAGAGTTTCTTTTAAGTAAACTGTTAAAATGTAATTAGGATATTGATGATGATGATGATGATTAAAGTTCACTACGATAGAATTGGTTTATGGGATTTTAAGAGGGTAAGTGATTACTTGTGATTCTTTAGAATTTTGTTTATGTGCTAAAAAAACATTAAGAGAAGCTTTCCAAGATTACCATACTTTTGTTGAGTTAAGAGGTTAGGAAGGTTGGTAGTGTGATAAATATTTTGAAAATGAGATCTAATATGGGTATAGGCTGAACAATCTAAGAGAAAGTGAGAATTTGTTCTTATCTTAGCAATGCTTATTTTTTTCTTTACACTTGGCAAACAAGATAAATAATTTTGATCTTCTAGATTAGGGTTGATTACATCTTTATAATATCTTAATTTTCTTTTCACCACATTTTTTCCTTAAATTTTGATTTGAAGTTTTTTTTAATAGTATCTTTATTCTGCAAAATGGTTTCTTCCACGATTCCCCAATAGTTTAGCCAAGACGGGGTGTCTTTATGTCATCCTCGCTTCAGTAGATGGTGGTTATGACTTGATATTTAAAAGTATATGGTTTCACACCTCAACCATTTTTATAAGGGATAATGGATTTTTTAAAAGATATTATTTAGGTAGTGAAATAGGTTTTTAGTCTTAGAGTAAGGCCTAAAGCTTCTTATGATTCCCAAGACCCACAAGCATATGGGATGAGTGAAACTAGTGGATCATTTGAGATGGTGTTGCAAATGGATTGAACCCACATTCACAAACAATAGCTAATGATGATTGTCATCACTACTATGATAATAGGTTTTACCACATTTTAGTTAAAAAATGAGGACCCCAATTGCAAATGGAATTCTTTACATTCATGGCAATGTGCTTGAAGAGTTATCAACTTATTGCACTTTGGAGATAGGAGCATATGCACATGTTTGTGAGGCACAAAATTATTAAGACCTACATTTTTTTACTATAGTTGATTGTGGTTGACCTTAGTTACTCATGGTTAGTTATGATTGATTTTGCTATGTTATGGTTGCTTATAGTTGAGCATGTTTAACTATGGTTTGGTATGGTTAATCATGTTTGACCATATTTCACCATGCTTGGACATGGTTGAACATGTTTGACCATAGTTCACTATGGTTGTTCATAGTTATACATGTTCGACTATGAATAACCATGATTGACTTTGGTTGACCATGGTTGACTATATTTAACTATGATTGATGATGATTGGTTATATTTGACCATATTTAAGTATGGATTACTATAATTGACCATATTTAATAATAATTAAATTTTTTTTAATAATTATGAAATACATTATATAACATTCTTTAATAAAATTATTTATACTATGATATGTTATAATAATATTATTTTAACAACATTTATAAATTTTATATGAAATATAAATTTTAATATTAAAAATAATTATTATTTATATAATATTAATATTCCCTATTATAATTTATAATATTTCAAAATTTATATAATTATTATATAAAATATAAATTATAATACTAATTAAAAAATATACTTTTTAAGAGGAAACACATATAATTATTATTTATATAATATTAATATTTCATATTATAATTTATAATATTTCAAAATTTATATAATTATTATATAAAATATAAATTATAATATTAATTAAAAATATATACTTTTTAAGAGGAAACACATATTTTTAGGTCTTCATTATTTTAATGTTTTATATTATATAAAATGAAAAACATTTTTCACTAAACATTATATAATAGATTACAATAATGAATAATAATTAAATATAATTAACTTTAATTAATTATAATCAATTTTAATTGACTTTAATTATCATAATTAATTATATTCGACCAAAATAATTTCTCATTAAAATTTTTCTTAATACTATAATATATATCACTTTCTACAAAATCACTCACATACATTAAACTTAAAAAATTAACAAGATAAAACTTACATTAAAAAAAAATGAAAAAATAATATATATCACTTTCTACAAAAATCACTCACACATACATTAAACTTAGAAAATTATTCTCAAAACATAAAACTTACATAAAAGATATTGAAAAAGTCTAAAAAGTATATTAATGAATTATAAACTATTGTTGTCGAAAATTAAAATGAATAACATATATGCATGATATAAATTAGAGTTTAGAAAATTGATAAAATAGACTTTAATTCTATAAAAAGAAATTATAAAATAAAGCTTAATTTTATAAGTAAAACAAGATACTAACTAACTCAATTGTAATTTAACTTTTTATATATAATGAATTCTTCTTTCTTTTATATTCATTTTTTTTTTATATTCATTTCTATGTAAATTTAATATATATATATATCAAAAGGATGGAAAAAATAAAATTAAGGTATTATAAAGATGTAATTAAGATCAAAATTATCTATCTGTTCTGCAAGTGTAAAAAAGAAAATAAGCATTGCTAAGATAAGAACAAATTCTCATGAGCTCCATAGTAAAAGTGTGTGTTGGTCAATTCCTAAAACACCATGGGATGAAAGAGTGTGTCACCTTTGTGACACTAAGAATGTTGAAGATGAAAAACACTTTCTCCTAAATTGTCTAGCCTATACCCATATTAGATCTCATTTTCAAAATATTTATCACACTATCAACCTTCCTAACATCTTAACTCAACAAAAGTATGATGATCTTGGCAAGCTTCTCTTAATGTTTTTTGAGCACAGAAACAAAATTCTAAAGAATCAAGTAATCACGTACCCTCTTAAGGTGGGATAGAACAATTCTGTCTTAATGAACGTTAA
>ML778114.1:0-21745 GCA_009831015.1 Picea engelmannii | reverse complement strand
TACATGTTCTGAATTTATTTAGAACAGTCATAAGGTTCATTGCAGATTTCTCTCTTGGACATGGCAGTTGGATGTTCACCACTCATGCAGATGCTTGGATACACCTCACTAATGCACTGACATGATAGCTTCTTTGTATTTTTTTGTCGTTTACATATCATTGAAACTAGAATGTATGGTTCAGCTTTGACTATCCACATGTTCATGTTTCATAACTTTTTTTGCAAGATTCTTTAAATTTAAAAAAGAAAAACAATAAATATTTTTATGTGCTTTCTTTATCTGCTTCCTAGAAGCAATCATTTTTCACATCGATTTTCGTAAGTTTTGATTAAAACTTACATCTTGTAAATCATGTAAATAAACGAGACTTGTATATCTTCTACTTAAATACAACTACTATAGTTACATTTGAACATATGTACATATATATAGTGTGTTTAGTAATTAGTTAGTTATTTCTCTCTTTTATTCGTTTCTTTTAGGATTCTTAGATTGGCTAACGGAGCCATTAAACCCGTCAGAATGAGTTACACCAAACGACTTGGGTTATTTAGACAACCCCAGACCAGACTCGCTCTTCCAGTTGACGGACTGTCAATTTTGCCCGTCAACAACTACCTAAAGAACCCAGACCGATATTTTGAACTCAACAAAGATAAATAAGTATATCTTCCTAGTGCAAATGAAACCTATCATGCATCTACAACATACATAAACACACATAGATAACATTCATCAGATACACATAAACACACAGAAAGTTCATATGAAGGAAAAATTGCTTTCTTTCTATTAAGATGAATGTCTGATTACAATATGTGCAGGCTAGATTGTAACAGAGTCTCAACTCTCTCAAAGAACTATTCTATCTCCTATTTCCTCCTCTAAGGATTTCTAACTAACTTGCGGCTACCTCCTATTCAGTAACAATAATCCTCCAATAGCCTCATTTGGGCATACAATGCATCTACATATACAAGAGGTCCTCTAGGGTTCCCTCCAACTACCTCTCCTATCGAAGTAATAGCTAACAACAACTCAAGGTCCGTTACATTAAAGTCTGAGAGTGAAACTCTCAGATCTCTCACGATCATTTAGTTTTCGAGCATTTTGCTCTTCTTCAATCATCCGTTCAAAATAGATCTATAGGAAAACGTGAGCTTTTAGATTCCAAATAATTAAAAAGGTGCGCTATGGCATTGAGTTGTCCCTCCACGTGGGCTTTGCTGGCGATGCTCCTGGATCACCATTGAAAATCACTACACAAAAAAATATCCCTTAGGGATTGTTGAGCAAAGAAATGGAAGATCTTCTTTGTGTCATGTGGGACAATGGAAGAGAGTTCCATGGATGCTTGATGGCTAGATGAGATGCCCAGAGTTCTCTGTAATTGAGCGTGATCCACAATTACTTCAAATATCTAATTGGCATCCACTCATTCACTTAAGAATTCATTTTATTACTCTCGCATTCAATCTCCATAATTATGAAATATAAATTGTTGTAGGTGAGTATAGATGTTGGGCATGTTAAGAATCCTTCCTTCATCCCCTACATATTTGTTTGGGTTATTGAGAGCTAAGTATTTTCCTCGTAGTAAATTTCTAGAAAACATACAACAAATTGGACTCTTTTCGCTAACATTAAGAAGTATGGGAGGGAAGAAACCCTTGATGTATTGTTGCACACATAAAAAGATCTTCCTTATGTTGTGTGGAGTAGTTGAATAGATGCTTGGAATGCTTTGTAATGAGATGATTAACTCAACATTAAGAATTGAGTTAAGTTGATAGAGATAAATGCATGTAACTCGGTTCCTCCACCCTAGTGACCTCATAATCTGACTTGGTGATGATATTTTCATTAAATACCTATGGTTGAGTGCTTAAGATTTAAAACTAAACTCGACTCAGAAACTAGACTTGACTCTGATAGCAATTAGTGTGTTCTGTTGCTAGATACAAATCTAAACCAATTTAAACTTTCGGCCAAACCTACCGTTTAAACTAAAAAGGAATTGGAAAGGATGAGATTCCTATAGATAATATGATGATTTACAATGAACATTATTAATTTAATTGATGAATGGTAATCGGGTTCAAACATCGAGGAATTAAGAAAACCGCTCTGTTCTGTTTGTGTGCTTCATTTGGGAGTGGCACCTCTGAGCACCGGCTTTACTTCCATCGTTGCTACTTTTCGTCGTCATGGTCATGAGCTCGCGGTCGTCACATCCTGAAAACTTCTACAAAGAAAATATCAATGTCCCTTGAGAGGCATATTCTCTTTTTCGGGGGGGTTAGGTGAATGTTGGTAGGGAGGGTTGTTTAACTGTATCAGATGCCCTGAGAATCGAACCTGGACCAGTAGTTGTTGAGTACAAACTTGAATATTTTATATCTTCATCAAATTGCTTGTACAACTTTCTGATCTTCATCACAAATGACAATATACAAAGGAAGGGCCATCTCTGAATGTACATGGAATTCTTCATTTGGACTATATCAACCTCTCTAATGGACGTCTTGTCTGCCGAAAGCAGTTTTATTTGTAGGTTGCAAGTTCAAAAGCCATATACTTAAAAAAATGGATAAACCAATGCATTATGAGGTGTATGATTCTACTGCCAAATTTAATATACGACGAAGCGTGTGATATAATCATGTTGATAGATGTGTCTAAATCTTGGTTGGTAAGTTGTGTTTTTTTTTCACGAGAAAAAAATAATAATAATTCAAATGAGGGCTTCATTGACCGGAGTTGATTTCCATGTTGCTTGTGAAATATACATTTCGCAGCGTGCATGGTGTCATCGTCAGCTGGAAAAGCTATGGGGCCTCAATTTCTACCATTGCAGGTATATATGAATCCCTGAAATAATGTCTGCCATCAGAGTCAAGTGGAAATGAGTGAGTCAACGACAAAATGAAATTCCATCAGTGGAAAAATACATATTTCATGTTATGACAACAACACAACAATATTTTCATTAGTAAAGCAATAATATTATTTTCATACTTATATATATGATGATAGTGGTTATAATGTCCATCTAGACAAAATTTGGTTTGGTTTATAGAGTGTAAGAAAAATTTAATGAATTATTTGATTTGATTTAGAATTTTATTTTTGTGTTCAAAAAGTTTTAAGAGAGACATTTTTAAATCACCATAGTTTTGATGAGTTAAAAGGTTAAGAAGTTTATGGTTGTAATAAATATTTTGAAATTGTGATTTAAGGTGGGTGTATGTAGGAAATTTTAAGAGAAAGTGAATTTCATTTTCAACCCTCTTAGTGTTACAAAGATGACAAATTCTTTGAGACCATGATATTTTACGAATTTTCCAACACCTTGTTTCACCATGGAGCTCATGGGAGTTTGTTCTTATTTTAGCAATGTTAATTTTCTTCTTTACCCTAGTCAAAATAGATTTGATGATTTTGATCTTCCAGGTTAGGGTTGATCATCTAGTTATAGTAGCTTAATTTCTTTTATTTATTGCACCACAATTTCTCCTTAAATTTAGATGTAATTATATTTTTAATATTATCATTATTCTCCAATTATTTAGCCAAGACTTGTCATCTTTATGCCAACCGTGCTTGAGTCATAAGATTTTGACTAGAGTTTGAAGTAATATTAGGAAGCATTTTGTCTTCAGTGTTGTTTATTGTGTTCTAGTTGAAGATGGTGAATAGAGAGTTTGGTAGAGGATCTTGCACTTTGAATTTTGTCAAGGAAAGATTATTAGTATCCTTTTTGAAGACATATATCTCTATATAAGACTAATAACAAAGCTCAAAAGATTTAATTCCGCAGGGGATTTGTGTTGATGAAGTGAGTGGGCCATAAGTCTCATTTATGGATCATATTGGTATCAGAGGAGTTAAATCATTTACCATGATGCAATTGCTAGAACATTGAAAACCTTATCATCAGTAAAAGAAGTAGAGAGAGGTTGGAAGACTTAAGGGATATAAATACTCAACTTAAAAAAGAGAACAAATTCTTAAAAGAGAAAGTCTAGATGTTTAACTAGAAGATGAAAGAGATGGAGAAGAACCTTGAGACATTTTTGAAACTTTTTCATTGATAAAGTAGTTTGATGAACACATGACTCCCTCACTCTAGTCATGGAATATTAGGACAAGTAAAAAGTTCAAATTATACACTTAGGGGATAAAGTCATTCAATTGGATAACTAGTAATAAGATAGACTCACTCATATGATGGATCGGTTGCAACAAGAGTTGGAAGAGAAGGAAGAGGCCTTGGTAAAACTCTAAGAAATTATCCAAGAGTACCAAGAAGCAAGGCCACTTTGCATTTCCATTGCTAAGGCCAACACCATCCTAAGCCCCATATAGCTGCACCAAGGTCCAAGCATAAAGGCCTAGGTTTCGATGAAGGAAATGAAAATTCCATGAACAATAAGACCACTTTTGGGATGGTGAAGGGCATGGTAGAATTGGCCCACTCATCAGAAGGAAGAGAAGTAGTAGATGAAGGTGGAAACCCACTACTGGCTCAACCTTCTTATGTCAAAGTGAAGAAGGGATCAAGTGATGAATAAAGTGAAAAGACTTAGCTTACTTCAACACTTAGAGGAAGTGACAAGCCAATTAGCTAGGGAAAAAAGAAGAAGAAGAATAAGAGGTCTCAATCAAACAAGACATCCATTGTTTGTCACTATTGCAAGAGAAGATGCCATAACACTGTGATTTGTTGGTACTTAGAGGCTTGATCAGTCTATGCGAAGAAAGGCTATCATGTGGCATATTGTTGGGAGAAGAAATCCATGTACCATAAAACTGATTACTTTTAGAGGAGGAATGTTAAGAAGACTTCCCCATTGCAATAGTGAAATTATAGGCACATGGATAGGAGTAGTATGTCATATATTCCATGTAGCAACAACAATAAATTTTTCCACCATTACAAGTTGAGTGGACATTAGAAAGTGAAGTGTTGACAACTTCATGCAAAGCTTCATCCCAGAAACCGAAAAACCAAGAGAAGAGAATGAAGAGCAAAGAATGAAGAAGTTGAAGAGCTACTTGCATGTCCAACTTAAGGACAAGAACATGTCCAAGGAGAGGTATTAACATAGGAAGTTTGTATCACCATAAAAAAGGACAATGGATTGATTCCAACCAACAAGGAAACCCCATTCCAGTTGCTACCTACAATATTTCAGAAGAACTCGTTCTTGAAGATGTGCCAAATAGTGATGCATTGAAGGTCAATGACCTTGGATGGAGGATTTCTTTATAATTCCATGACATGATTACAAGCATGTGCAAGCACTATAGAGTTGTTTCCATGTAAGCAAGAAACTAATCCTAGTAGGAGAACACAAACCACAATTCCCTTGTGGAATTTTTACATGATGGCATGACATGCTGGGGTCACCCTAAACCAACTACCAAGTGACTTGGCTTTATTGACTACCAATATGGACCACCTCTAAGTACGAAAGAGAGATGGGAATGTGTGTTGATTGTAGAGTTCATATTTGGATATTTCTCAAGGTTAAGAGTTAGTGACAAGACCTATGTATTGCAGGAACATGCAAGGAAATAACCAAATCTAGATACATATCCAAGACTAGAGCCAATAGAAAGAGCCACAAGCTAAATCCAGAGCCATAGTTAGAGCTATAACTAGGAACTAGAGTGAGAGACATGTTCTAGAGAACTAGATAGAAGGTACAATGATCTAGATTGGTTTCCTTTGATTTTAAAGACCCAAAAGCCTCTCAATGGGGAGGTGTGATCCAAAATGGATCTAAACTCTTGAATGGCTGTAATAATAAGTACCTACAATACAATTAAGTAATTAATTAATTTTAGATAAAGTGTGTAAAACAATACAAATGTAAAATTGGATTAAGACAAAAATGAGAAGAAAACAATGGATTATGCAAAATAGAAAAGTAAAATAGGAGAGAAGGTTGAGGAATGGGAAATGAAAGATCATTCCTTTTGGCCTTCCCCATGCCCCCAAAATATCCTTATTTATTCCTTAAATTTCATTCTCAATGGGTATTTTTGCCAAGAGATGAAGAGGCATAGAGAGCCATGAAAGCATTGTAACTAGAGATTGCCAAAATGAAACATTGAGCCCCATTCGAAGTTGGTTTTCCCATTTGGCTTTCCAAGGTAAAAATATCTATGTGAACATTATGTTTGATATCATTGTTGCAAAAATTATATGTGTGATCTGTAAATAAAATAAATTGTCACAACAGATCTTATATTATTATGAAATCTTAGATTATTCAATTTATTTCCTTAGATCCAAAATTAATTATTACTAGATTATTGCTCAGATTTATGAAAATAACATACAAAATAAAAGAAATGAACAAAATAGAACACCATCCACACAAAAAACACAAGATGTATCTTGGAAAACCCATAATGGGAGAAAACTTAGCTAGAAGTTGAGGTCTATGCTTTTCTCTCTTTTCTTCAGTTATGGAAATGCAAATACAAAGAAGGGGGCACTCACTATGGAGTTTCCTATGATATTGTGGAATTAATGCCTTCTATATAATCTCCTACCTCCTCTATTATGCTCTCAAAATTCCACTCCTAGATGTTCTGCTCAACTATGAAACAAGTAAAATGCTAAAGAATAGAAACCTTTCTCCTCCTCCCAGTCTGATATCTAACATAGCCTGATAGTTGTCTAGGGTTAGTTATTTTTCATCATTAACCCTCAATTAGTGATAAGGTTTTGGACCTTATAAAATCTTCTTGAAATTCCACACGCAGCTAGCCCCACAAATGGCTATCCCCATGCGTGTGAGTAATGAGGGATAATGTAGCATCCACTCATACCATGGTGGTCAATAAGTTAGGTCAACTTGCGAGAGGCATACGTTTTTCATATGATCTCTGATTGAGGTGAATTTTTCACCATTGGAAAGGAATATGTTTGTACAAAAACGTCAAGGGTTTGGGAGCTATGATCACAAATTATTGACCCAAAAAAATTCCATTTGATTCCTCAAAATGGATCTCAAAGGTTCCAGACCCCAAATCTCCAATCTGGGATCTGCCACTAAAATGGGCCCTACAAGCCAATTCGTCCAATTTTTCCACCCAAAAAGTACTAAGATAGATGAAAAATTATATGATGATCTGTTTTGGATCAATGTGTGAAATTATTGCAGTTATTGCCTATGTTTACTGGGTTTTTCTTAGTTATGTTAATGGCTTACTATAATATTCCAGATATAAAAAGTATGCAAAACAAAAATAAAATTAGAAATGACAGATGAACAACAATATAACCAGAACAACACCACAATAATACCAAAATGATACTAGAGTAACACCAGAAAGAGAACTTTGATTACTGAGAGCAATGTTCACTTGCCTCTTCTAGGGGGCAACTTCCAGTCGAGCAGAGCTCTATTACAATAATATCCAAGACTATAGTTATCATACCCTCGACTCCTATTTATACTAAATATGTCTATCAAAAGAACCATCTAGAGGAAGATCCTTCTAGAAGTGGAAGATTCTATTAGGTATTCTTACATTGAAATTATTCTTCCTTATTTCTAGGCCTTATTAATATTGACCTTTATTACATTGGAATATATTATTCTACCTACGTGAGGGGTTAGGTCCATAACATGTCCTCCCCCTTAAAAATAGTCTTTTCCTTAAGGCTTAGATGTGGAAATTGTTGCAGAATGGTAGCTTGTTCCCAAGTGGCATTTGCTGGAGTTGTATCTTTCCACTGGAATAACACTTCCTTGATGGTTCACTGACGTAGACGACGCTCACGCTGGTCCAAAACTGCTTGTGGTTTTATCCAAATGGAGCCTTCTTTGTCCTACTCAGGAAGGTTCGTTTGAGTTTGGCACTTAGTTCCAATCACCTTCTTTAAGAAGGAATCATGAAAAACAGGATGGAGCTTAGAATGATTGGGAAAATCTAACTGATAGGCCACCTGTCCCACATGCTTCGTAACAGTATAATGGCCATAAAATTTGGGCACTGTTTTCTGACAATGGTCATACTTGAGGGAATTTTTCTTGTAAGGTTGTTGTTGAAGAAACACCTGATCCCCTTCTGAAAATTGACGTTCATAGTGACCTTGATCTTCTTGTTGCTTCATACGATTTTGGGCCATGACCAAATTCTCTTTGAGGGTACGAAGAATATCCTCTTGAACTGTAAGTGTTTGGTCAACCGCCTGGACCTTCGATACACCCAGAAAATATGAGAGAACTGAAGGTGGATTTTGTCCATATACCGCTTCAAAAGGAGTCATGTAGGTAGTTGTATGGTATGAAGTGTTGTACCACCATTCATCTAGTGGTAACCATTGAGCCCACTGATTTTTCTTTTCCAAAGCAAAACACCTCAAATATGTTTCCAAACACTTGTTGATAACTTCAGTTTGACCATCAGTCTGGGGATGATAAGTTGTGCTGAGATGCAATTGGGTGGCTTGTATCTTGAAAATTTCTTGCCAAAAATTGTTGGTGAAAGTTGGGTCGCGATCAGAGACAATAGAATGTGGCGTGCCATGAAGCTTGAAGACCCGATCCATGAAAAGTTGAGCCACAATGGATGTTGTAAATGGGTGTTGAAGAGAATAGAAATGAGCATACTTGGAAAGACTATCAACTACCACCATGATGACTGATTTATTTCCTAATTTAGGTAAGTCTACAATAAAATCCATAAACATATCCCTCCAAATAGCAGGTGGAATCGAAAGCGGTTGTAGTGTGCCATGAGATTTGACTGTTTATCCCTTGTTGTGTTGGCACACATCACATTCATCCACAAAAATACAAACGTCCTATTTCATACCATCCCAGAAAAAGGAACGTTTGACCCTATCATAGGTTTTGGTAAACCCGAAGTGCCCAACTATGGGTGTAGCATGAAGCTCATAAAGTACCGTGGTTTAAGTTTTGACTGTTTACTTAAATACAAACGACCTTTGTATCGAAGCTCATCATGGAGCCAAGAGTACCCCGGGGAAATCGGAGAATTGGAATGCAATTGTTGTATCAGATGCGAACTTTTGGGAACTTGTAGACATTCTTGGCGAACATCTTGGAGCAAATATGGTACAATGAAGGAGAGAGAAAAAATAGACCCTTCATCTTCATATTTTCGGGAAAGTGCATCGACAACCACATTGTCTTTTCCTTTCTTGTAAATGATATCATAATCATATCCAAAGAGCATAGTCACCCATTTTTGTTTCTTTTGGGAGGAAATGCGTTGTTCTAGAAAATATTTGAGTCTTTGATGATCTATCTTAATTTGGAAGCGTTGCCCCTGTTAGCACTCTGTAAATTTTGTCCAGTTGATAGACAAATGATAGAGGTAACTGTTTCAACCAGCTTTAGAGATGGGCACTAGCCCGCTCAGCTCAAAGAGGGCTGTCTCGTGTCACTTGATATTTCTTTGGCGATCAATGGCTAGATTTGGTTTTGATTTGGGGGGTTTTTATAAATTTAATGGCCAAGAAGAGGAGGGAGACTCATGTCTATGCAGTCAAAATTATGAAAGTGAATGAAAACAATGACTGGACGATAGAACTCTCCAGAGGATAAAGGATAAATGAGGCAATGAATCTGAGTTTTAAATTGAAATTTGCAGAGTGTAAGAGGAAAGGGGAAAAACAAGTAACTGCATCAGAGCATTAATAAAATGAATTCTGAATTAGCTAGGAAGAAATACACAGTTTAAATTGCTTCAACCGAGAGCATCATAAGATTAATTTTGGGCCTTTGACTATCCAATTTAAACAAAAGAAAATAAAGATGGAATTAAAGAACACAAGAAATACATACAATGAGAGAAGACAAAACTCATATCACCACCATTAGAATCTTTTCATAGAGACTTCGAAACTTCTGCATATGTATTCAATTCAGCTCCATAAAATTACAATGGAGTTCAGAACAACCAGAATTGTTCCCTTGCACTTATGTCCACACTTAATACTTTGGGAACTCCTAATACTTATACAATTCGAGTTCCTTTAGTTAGAAACCGATTACAATAGCTCAACTGAAACGTTTCAGCTTCTAAAACTGAGTACAATGATTACAAATGACAGTTTTCAGAAAAAAAAATGTTTCATGATCCAACTGTTGATTCCTATGAAGCTTCAATTCCTTCCTTTGCCACATTCTCTTTAAAATGTCACTTATACTTTTTCAAATCTAATTTATATATTTGGGAATAATATATTTGAATAAAAATAATTCCCAAATATTTTTCTATCATGTACAATTAAATTTCCATAATTTAATTTATGCCCGTGGTTTTTTGAAAAACATTTACTGTGTCTTGTTTTTTCCAATTTACTGTTTCACTGTGAAAACCATTGACTGGTTTGTTTCCTATGGTTTTGAAAACCATGTCTTGGTTACCATCTTTGGTAAAATACTTTTAATCTTCTTCTTTTACTTCTATAAAACCTTTGGATAAAAAATTATCCAAGTCTTCCTTTCACATGCATCTTCCCATTTGATTCTTTTCCATGGAAATAAACATTAATCTCTTTAATTTGTAAAATTTGAATTTTACCTATGTAAAACAATTTCATCGTGAGGAAGAATTTCATTTATTGGAAATTCCATAATTTTTATTGAAATGCACTCTTGGAAAATGTGCCGCACATAAACCATATGATAGATGGTTGCATTTATTATATCGGGCTTGGGCTGAAGTGGTTTACTCCACACCACTTTTACCCCCGATATTCACCACGTAAGGATATGTTTCCCCGACCAAAACCACCAGTTTACATATCAACCCGCCTTCACATAATTAACCTCTGCGCTATTTCTCCGCCTGATATGTATCTGCACCCTCTATCCACCCTTTGACTTTTCCACATTATAAATTGAGATTCGTGCCCATGATTTGACGTGATGCCATAAATTGAATATTAGATCAAGTATTAATATAAATATTTTAATATAAAAATATTTATAATAATAAACCCTTTTTCTATTTTCTAAGGACTTTGGGCATATGAGGCTTATCACATGACTTTGTGGATAGGATAAGGGTGCTTAAGCTTAATAAAATGAATATTTGTAATTTTCAATGGGAATATGATAATAAGGGGTAAAAATGAATGAAGTGATGTAACTGAGGGATTTAGATAAGCATTAAGGCTAGATATAGGTTTGGGATATTTGCCAAATTTTTGATTCATTGAGGACATGAATATTTTGGATGATTAGTTGAGTGAAGGATTTAAGTGATGGGAGCTTGACGGAGCTGGTGAAAATGTTTTTAAAATCTGAGTGGAAAGATAGCACAAGGAGAAGATGATTTGGAAAAATTAATGTAAATTAGCACGTGATAACATTGGCTCCAAATGGGGATGCTATCCTCCCAGTGAGGTAGCAAAGAACTCATAGACCCGGTGTATGATCCATTGGGATGCTCTCAAAACATGTGTGTGTACCCTACTCCGACCTGTCACCAATGTCTACTGAAAACCAAATTCTACACACTGCTCTCAATTGGAGACTGAACGCTGAATACACCGCTAAAATCTGACTGTATGTACTACTGAAAATCCAAACTGAAAATTACTTGACCAACAAGCTTATTTGCATACTCCTATCTACTCTAAAAATGATGAAATGAATACTCGATCAAGTGATACTAAAGTGCTAATGCAACCAATCAAGCAATTGGCTTCCCGATTCTCTTCTGATCGCATTTTTCTTAAGCATGCAGACAAATGTAAAAGATGGCAGCTGAAAACAAAAATTGAATCCAAAATCTGAGCTTATGAATGAAACAAATTCCTCCTTCATTGATGACTGTAATAGGATGGCCACAGGATCTTGAAAACCATGAAAAATCATTTCTTCTTGATGAACAAAAACAGAAAGACAAGCCTTTTTCATAAGTGTTTGTTGTTTTTGCTCTATTTGTTCTGTTCTGAGAATATTTTCAAATGAAATGGAAGCAATAGGTTTGTCTACTCTTCCATGCATATAAACAAAAATATTCATACATTCTTGATCATCTTCGAATATGACAACCATATTATTTGTATCAAGGCTATCCTCTTGTTCATCAAACACTTCTGATTTGGTTCTATTAAAATTTTGGAAATTTGCTTGAGGAATGCCATTTTGACTTTCAAATGAATGAAGAGGAATAAGTTCTTGTTCATAATCTTCTTTCAAATGTGAAAAGCTTATAGAATGAACTATTTCACAGTCTAGAGTTCCCATGGATGCATTTTCAAAACCATGATTTTCAAAGGAATCAAATAAAACAACTGCCTCTTCATTATCTTTCTATATTTCTGATTGAAAAGTGGCATACATTGTTTTGTTTCTTTCCTGAAACTTTATGTCAGTTGTTTGTTCATTGCTTGAAGTTTCCATAGATGCAGTTTCAAAATCCTCATCCATGTCTAGGCCACTTAGAATTTGAATAACCACATCATTCACAGGGGAATAAAGACAACTTTAAAGTACTTTGTCTTGTTGGAAATCTTGTTGAATATCTTCATCAAGTTAAGGAGAAGGAAAATGAATTTTACCAACAATTTCTTGATCATCTTCATCTTCAACCAAAGGAGGGGATACTATTTGTTGTTGGGATGAATATTCATAAAGGGTTTTCATCATTCATACACTCTTCATCACCAAAAACATTTTCAAGGTACTTAATGAAATGTTCACAAAACTCACAACAATATTCAAACACCAAGAATGAAGGATTAGATTCTCCATAATGCTTAAACAATGTTATATGGAAATATTAAGAGAGTATAAGCTATCTGGTTTTAAACCTTCATACCATAATCTTTCTTTCCCCTCTAGAGTAGCCATAAACATTTTCATCAAACAATCCTCATGAAATTCAACCCCCATCTTACATATGTGCATGTGAAATCTAATCAAGTGCAAGGTAGCATCATTTCCTTTCCCATCTTCGAATTTAGGAAAATATTTTTGCCAATCTATGTGAGGAATACGATTTGGAAAGCCAAGAATATGAGAGCGATTCATTGGAGCATACCTTTCAGATATTGAAATCATGTTCAGACAGTGGAGTCGCCAATGATGTTTTGGAAGCTGGATTCTGCATTGAGAGTGGAGTCACCAGTTAAAATTTAAATTTCTCGATTCTTCTGCCAGTGGAATCACCTTCAAACCGATTTTTTGATGTGTGGAGTCACCAGAGAAGGAATACAACCAATATGTGCCTAAGTGTCTGCTGCTCTCATACCTTAGATCTCAACCATGTTGTTCTTTCCCAGAGAAAATTTTTCAATTTCGTCACCGACAACGGCACCAGAATATTATCACTCTGTAAATTTTGTTCGATCGATAGAAAAATGACAGAGGTAACTATTTCAACCAAATTTAGAGCTGGGCACTAGCCTTCTCAGCTTAGAGAGGGCTCTCTCGTCTCACTAGATATTTCTTTGGTGATCAATGACTAGATTTGGTTTTTCTTTGGGGGGTTTTTATAAATTTGTTAGCCAAGAAGAGGAGGGACACTCAGGGCTATGGAGTCGAAATTATGAAAGTGAATGAAAACAATGACTAGTCGGTAGAACTCTTCAGAGGATAAAGGATAAATGAGGCAATGAATCTAAGTTGTAAACTGAAATTTGTAGAGTGTAAGTGGAAAGGGGAAAAATAAGTAACTGCATCAGAGCATTAATAAAATGAATTCTGAATTAGTTAGGAAGAAATACACACAGTTTAAATTTCTTTAGCCGAGAGCATCACAAGATGAATTCTGGGCCTTTGACTATCCAACTTAAACAGAAGAAAATATAGATGGAATTAAATAACATAGGAAATACATACAATGAGAGAAGACAAAACTCATATCACCACCATTATAATCTTTTCATAGAGACTTCAAAGCTTCTGCATATGTATTCAATTCAGCTCTAGAAAATTACAATGGAGTTTATAACAACCAGAATTGTACCCTTGCACTTCTGTCCACACTTAATACATTAGGAACTCCTAATACTTATACAATTCGAGTTCCTTTAGTTAGAAATCGATTACAATAGCTGAACTGAAACGTTTCAGCTTCTAAAACCAAGTACAATGATTACAAATGATAGTTTTCAGAAAAAAAATGTTTCATGATCCAAGTGTGGATTCCTCCGATGCTTCAAATCCTTCCTTTGCCACGTTGTCTTTAAAATGTCACTTATACTTTTTCAAATCTAATTCCATTTATCCATATTCTCATTAAATATTTGGGAATAATATATTTGAATAAAAATAATTCCCAAATATTTTTCTATCCTGTAGAATTAAATTTCCATAATTTAATTCATGCCCATGGTTTTCTAAAACCATTTATTGCCTTCTTACCGTGGTTTTGAAAACCATGTTTTGTTTTCCCAATTTACAATTTCACTATGAAAATCATTGGTCGGTTTGTTTCCCATGGTTTTGATAACCATGTCTTGGTTACCATCTTTGGTAAAATACTTTTAATCTTCTTCTTTTACTTCTATAAAACCTTTGGATAAAAAATTATCCAAGTCTTCATTGCATGTGCATCTTCCCATTTTATTCTTTTCCATGGAAATAAACATTAATCTCTTTAATTTGTAAAATTTG
The DNA here is from genome assembly GCA_009831015.1 of Picea engelmannii. Lineage (NCBI taxonomy): Eukaryota > Viridiplantae > Streptophyta > Pinopsida > Pinales > Pinaceae > Picea > Picea engelmannii. Next base: position 7,115 of record ML778114.1, on the reverse strand, counting down.
AATTTTACCTCTGTAAAACAATTTCACTGTGAGGAAGAATTTCATTTATTGGAAATTCCATAATTTTTAATGAAATGCACTCCTGGAAAATGTTCCGCACACAAACCATATGATAAATGGATGAATTTATTATATCGGGCTTGGGTTGGAGTGGTTTAATCCACACCACTTTTACCCCCTATATTCACCACACGTCTCCCCGACCAAAACCATCGGTTTACATATCGACTTGCCTTCACATAATTAACCTCCATTCTAATTCTCCGTCCGATATGTATGTGCACCCTCCATACACCCTTTGACTTTTCCACATTATAAATTGAGATTTGTTCCCATGATTTGACATGATGCCATAAATTGAATATTGGATCAAATATTTTAATATAAAAATATTTATAATAATAAACCCTTTTTCTATTTTCTAAGGACTTTGGGCATATGAGGCTTATTACATGACTTTGTGGATAGGATAAGGGTGCTTAAGCTTAATAAAAGGAATATTTATAATTTTCAATGGGAATATGATAATAAGGGGTAAAAATGAATGAAATGATGTAACTGAGGGATTTAGATAAGCATCAAGGCTAGATATAGGTTTGGGTTATTTGCCAAAATGTTGACTCATGGAGGACATGACTATTTTGGATGATCAGTTGAGTGAAGGATTTAGGTGATGGGAGCTTGACGAAGCTGGTGAAAAGGTTTTTAAAATCTGAGTGGAAAGATAGCACAAGGACAATATGCTTTGGAAAAATTAATGCAAATTAGCATGTGATAACAACCCCAATAGATAAGGGCGCCAAAGATCAACAACATGCAAAATTGCCAACATTTCCTTTTCATAGATTGATTTGCCCAAATTTCGATCAGATAGTTGTTTGCTGGTAAAGGCAAAACGACGACCTTGTTGCATAAGGACAACGCCAATTCCTTTCCCTAAAGCATCACATTCTAGGACAAAGGTCTTTGTGAAATCAGGAAGGGCCAGGACTAGAGTGGTGCACATGACCATCTTCAAGGTTTGAAAATCTTGAGAAGCTGTTGGAGTCCAAGTGAAATAATTATTTTTAAGTAGTGCAGTGAGAGGTGCTTCAATCTTTCCATAATTCTTAACAAACTTGCGATAATAATATGTTAAGCCTAGAAATCCACACAAGATTTTGAGATTCTTTGGGCGAGACCAGTCTTTCATAGCTTCAATATTTTTAGGATCCACCCTGACGTCGGCCTTGCCAACAAGATTACCCAAGTACTCGACTTCCGAGTCGCCAAAATAACATTTAGATTGTTTCAGGAAAAGTTGGTGCTGAGAGAGTAGATGGAGAAATCGATCCACATGAGAAAGATAATCTATCCAAGTTTTGCTATAGATGAGGATATCATCAAATAAAACTAAGAAAAAATGGCAGAGAAAAGGACGAAAGACATGATTCATGAGGCTTTGGAAAGTGGAGGGATCATTACACAAGCCAAAGGGCATGACCAAAAGCTCATAGTGGCACTCATGAGATCTAAAGGAAGTATTAGGAATGTTTGCCTCTTTCATATAGATCTGGTGGTAGCCAGAATGAAGATCAAGTTTAGTAAAGAACTGGGCGCCACTCAATTCATCCAAGAGGTCATCAATGACAGGAATGGGAAATTTGTCTTTAAAGGTGAGTTTGTTGAGGGTGTGAAAGTCAGGATACATGCGTCAGGAACCTTATTTCTTAAGGACCATGACCACATGAGAAGAGTAGGGGCTCGTACTAGGGGAGATAACACCTGCGTTGAGCAGTTCTTGAACCATTTTCTCAATTTCATTTTTTTGGGAAAAGGGGTGACGATAGGAACGGATATTGGGAGGAAGGCTTATTGGGACAAGGGGATGGAATGATCATGAACACCACGGGAAGGAGGGAGTCCCTAGGGAGTGGAAAAAACCACTTGATGTTTAGAGAGGATGGATTGGAGGTCCTACGACATAGAGGGTGTCTCAGTTGCTTGTATGGCATGGAGTTGGTCAATAACGCCAGAATGACCTTTTTTGAGCATCCTTTCCATGCGATGGGAACTAATAATCTCATGGGAACCAACCGTGATGCCTTGGAACTTATATTTTTGGACCTCTTGGTTGAATTGCATGGTTAATTCTTTAAAATCCATGAGAATGGGACCCAAAGTCCTTAGCCACTCTACACCCAGCACAATGTCACAACCGCCCATGTCGATAGAAAACATATGAGATTTCAGGTGGTAGTCACCAATTTGGAGACACACATTTTCACAATTCCTGCCACATTTCATGGACCCACCATTGCCAATCATGATTTGGAAATTATTGACTACATGGATATAGCAATTAGTTTCTAGGGCAATGTGCCGATGAATAAAATTATGGGTGCTTCCACTATTAACAAGAATGATGACCTTCCTATTCTTGATGTAACCAATTAGCTTGAGGGTTTGGGGAGTAGCGAAGCCAGTGAGAGCATATAGGGAAATGACCGATTCTACTTTGGGAGGGTCTGAGGGAGGGGTTATGTCTGTGGGTTCAGGTGACACAGACATAATGGGAGCTTCAAAATACTCTTTTGAAACATCCTCTGAGATGGCCATAAAAATATTTTGTTCCTTACACTTGTGTCTCGTAAAATATTTGTCTTCACAATTATAACAAAGGCCTTTGAGTTGGCATTCATCCATTTCTTCCCTGGTCGATTTTTGGATCTTTAGTGGAGTAGAAGGAGGAGTGGGATTTACTGGTTTAGTGCGAGGAATAAAGGAGGGTTTTCGGTTTTGAGAAGAGAAAAACTGTTGTGCTTCTTTATCTCTTTTAGTAGTCTCCACCCAACTCTGAGGCCAAGCCATGAGGACATGTGCACAAATCTCATACTTGAGGCCACTGATAAAACATTCTCGAAAAAAAAGCATTAAACATGCCCTCTGTACGAAAGGCCAGTTGCTCAAAAGAAGATATAAAGTCTTCCACTGTTCCAGATTGTTTCAACTTTTCCAAACGACCTAAATGGTTGGTGTTAGTGTCAAAGAGTTCATAAAGATCTGCCACAAAGTGTGTCCAAGCAACATACCCTTGGCGAGAATTTTTTCTCCATTGCCACCATTGCCAATGTTCTTGATCTAGATGGAGAAAACCATACTGGAGTTTGGCCAACTCATATGTAATGTCGTACAAAGAGAAATAATGTTCCATTTGAGTTACCTAGCCAGTGGGATCCGAGCCATCAAATTTGGTCACATCCACACGTGGAAGGCGTAGGTCACGCTGAAAGTGATGGGGCTGAAAATTATGGGAATGAGAGGAATTTTCAGCTTCGGTATGAAAAGGTGGGTCAGATAAGGGAGGATCTGTAGGGATATGCAGCTTGGTGCAAATCATCATAGTGACAGATTCAAGCTGGGTAGTAATGTCTTGTTTGAGGTCTTGTTTGAGTTCCTCGATTGAGGCGATGATGGAGGAATGCATGTTTTTATTTATGGTGGCAATATTGGCACTGCGCTGTCTCACTTCTTGTTGGGTCTCTGTGAAATTAGATTGCAAGATATTGAAGTCATGTTCCAAGTCTTGGCTATGGGTATGGGCCATGATGATGAGGGAACCGAAAAGGGGTGGGTGGGGTCAAAAAATTTGCTGAAAAATGATAGGTATGAATGTGATAAGGGAGAAGAGAGAAATCCAATGGAATGGGTCTCAAATAATGGTGCAACAAAATCCATTTTTTTTTAACACCTGGGGAGTTATACTCCGATCTGAAGAATACTGTAATGATGAAATTCCCAAATTCTTAATCAGGAAGAAATGTGTAGTGATTTGGAAACTCGAATGCAAGAGACACATTTGTGCAGAAATAGATCTTGTCTGTGTTGTTTTTTGTTTTTGTCCCCAAAGGTTAGGTATTCAAGGGTTCTACAGACAAGTGTTTTCCTTATGCTATAGCTCTCTGGTATATGTGCGAGGTCCAACAGTAGTACTCGACCCAATATCTCAGGGCACTAACTAAGGAGGCTAGACCGTTCCCTTATCCATACTACCCGACTACCTAAGTACTAGAGAGTATCTTCCCGAGTGTTGTTCTCGATGGAACTATAGAAGTTAGGCGACTGATCGGTTTATCTAAAGTGGGCTTCAAGAAATCTAGGTCGATCCGTATATAGGTGTTGTCTGATGCACTACCACTCGAAGGGGTACCAAAAGGGGTTACAAGGGTGGTCGAAAGATGTGCTCTTAAGTACCACTTGTATTTCATGCGTGTATGAATCCCCAACCATGGGTTTATGCACGTAATGACAGATCGTTGTATCTTAAAGACATCGAAATATGTCTCTACCCTGAAAAAATTAACGCACTATTTTTTGTCGAGGAAAGTGCTCTGATACCACTTGTAATATTCCATATATAAAAAGTATGTAGAACATAAATAAAATGCTAGAAATGGCAGATGAAAAACAATATTACCATAACAACACCACAATAATACCAAAATGATACCAGAATAACACCAGAAAGAGCACTTTGATTACTAAGAGCAATGTTCACTTGCCTCTTCGAGGGGGCAACCTCTAGTCGAGCAGAGATTTATTACAATAATATCCAAGACTAAAGTTTCATACCCTCGACTCCTATTTATACTAAATATGTCTATCAAAAGAACCATCTAGAGGAAGATCCTTCTAAAAGCAAAAGATTCTATTAGGTCTTCTTACATTGGACTTATTCTTCCTTATTGCTAGGCCTTATTAATATTGACCTTTATTACATCGAAATATGTTATTCTACCTATGTGAGGGGTTAGGTCCCTAACACTTACCATGATGAATTTCAGATTTCATTTGATAACTCATAATTGAAAATGTTTTATTCCTAATATGGCATAGATTTGATTAGCTCTAGAATGTCCACCATCCAATTCCCTTCAAATTCTAAGATTGATGTCTCGTATTATTGAGTTGTTTCAATAATTTAGTTGGTTTCTAAATCAGGTTATTTTTTTTAATCCTATGATTGCTGATGTATAAGAAGAATGACCTTGAGTGAGAGAATTCACATTATTGATTACATACAATGGACACAAAATTTTCGTTACAATACTTAGGTGTTATAGGGATTATTGACTTTTGTAGATATGTTCTAGTGTAGGTAGCTTTGAAAAATAGTGGTGGAAAAGATTTACTAGAATTGCATCCGAATTGAATAAAGATCAATTTTTTGGTAGTCTATTACTATGATTTAAATAAAGGAGAATACCATGAAAACCTTTTCTTCATCTTTCCTTTGATTGAATTTGTGGCAACTTATGAAGTAACCACTCATGGGATCTAATGCTTGAATTTTTTGGTGTGATAGATTTATGGATAAGACCATGGGTAAATCTATGGTAATAGAAGAGTTGACATCAAGGTGTGATATAATTGGTATGAAATGTATTGATTAGAGTACCGATAAGAATCATTAACAGGCTAGTATATCATTTTCATGCTTGGTCTATTGACCAATTGCTTAAAGACACCTTGGTAGTAGAGAATTTGAAACAAAATATAATTGTTTAATTTTATTGACAACCGATTGATATCTGTTAGTCCTAAATGCATTTGATCTCATTGTTAGTTTACACACACTATAATTTGATATAGTTATGTGAAGTTTCATTTACCAGAATCATGACTATGTGAATTCTTTTTTTGGTGATCCATTTGTGATTTGTGACCTTTATTCCTTGATATCACCATGTGAATGAATAAAATATCCTTGTGTGTATTACATCTATTAGGTTTGGATGAGTGATTTTCTCCATTGTTGAAAATTGGCCTTAGTTTTCCATAGCACTCAAACCAGTGAAGTTTTGTATAAACAATAAAAGGTAGAGAAGACTTATTGGGAACTAAAAATCACTATAATGAACATATTTACATTCCTATCACCTTTTATTTGAGTTAAGATTCCACTAAAGGTCACTACACAAAGAAAACTAATCATTTAGTTGGTTCCTGGAGCATATTCTGATTTCCTTTTACTCCAGCTAAGAGAACATCGAAAACAAGGGTGACAATTCTCAAATTGGGGGATTTATGTTCATGTTTACACATCGCCCAAAGCATGTGTAACATCCATAACTTAAAATAATAATAATAAATTGAGAATTCTTATATTTAATGATTTATATAATGAGGAATAAGCCCTCAAAAACTACATAAGGTGACCATTTTTTTGTTTCACACAAGATCATTCTTTTAGTGCGACATATATTGTGTCACACAAGATTTAAATTCTAGTGTGACACCTCCTATTAACTCTACAATATCACATGAATCCAATTTTTTCTTCTTGGTGTTGCAAAATTTCTCTAGTCTCAATATCAAATCATAGGAAACTTCCATTCCAATGAGACTTCACATCCTTAGAAATTTTCCAATTTTGCGATGTATCATACAACCCAAAAATTTTCATCATTGCAATGAAAAGTTTCCCTCTTTGTAGTGTATCACACTGAAAGTTTCTTTCGGTGCAACACGTTGCACGTATTGAAAATTGCCAATGTTGCTACAAAGTTTCTAGAGGTGTGATATGTCACATTGTGCCAAAATATGAAATTGTGCTACATATCGCACAAAAGCTCACATTTGTGCGATATGCAAAATTTGCTGCCACCTTTTGGGAAAAAAATCTAAGTCTTTAAAAATGGATCTAAGGATTTGATAATGAAAAACAAAGGTTGGAAAATTCTTAATCTACAACTAGGACCAAGTGAATAATCTCAATGCAACATACATCCCATAAATATTTCTATTAACTAAGTTCCATCCAATGATAATCAAATAGTTACACAATCCAAAGCATGTTCTAAATGGACAACATTTCACAACACTAAGTAAACAATAAGATAAAATAATCTACATGAACTTAAACTTCAGTTTAACAAGAAAAGGAAGCATTCAAGTAAATCTTGAAAAATCACAAGCTAATGAAAAAACTCCAAATGTGCTTTGTTTTATGAATAAGTGATGAAATATAAGGCTAACTATCCACAATAAGTAAAGAAGGATGAATCTTTATGCATTGGACAACTTAGCCAAGAAGAATTACACAATTGAAAGAAAGAAATAAATGCTTCTTTCCT